>JAWDGP010007636.1:460000-468813 GCA_033675545.1 Elysia crispata
TGGTTTGCTTTAACTTGCACGGATGCAAATAAGAAAATGAAGAACTAGTTGTATTCCGATTTACATTAAGTTAGCCTTAATTCATTATTATATAATATTTAACTTGTAAACAAAAGCTATAAACCTCATTATTTTCATAATGGCAAAAAAGAGGAAACCGGATAAAGAGGACACCGTATTTGTATGGGTATATATTATACACTCTCTATCTATCTATCTATCTATCTATCTATCTATCTATCTATCTATCTATCTATCTATCTATCTATCTATCTATCTGTTTGTATATCTCATTAACTTTATCTCCGTCTCTCTTCTTTCTTTCTGACTCACTTCCACTCTCTTTCTGTCTCCTGACCTTCTTCAGTCTGCATTTTTATCTACCTATCAGTCTATCTATCTAACCATCATCTTCTCTCTCTTACTTTGTGCGTGTGTTTGTATATATTTTCACTTCCTACGTATTTATCTATGTATTTTTCTGTTTACACAATGGCGTAAATATTCTACTAGATGTGTCCTCGCCTTCTCATACTTGGTTCATCAGTTTACTCACAACTCTGCTTCTCTGTCTGTTTCTTTCTCACAACTTATCTATCAATTTTTTTACCATCTTATTACATCTACTTATATTTAGAGCTTTTTTTTTTCACAACAGCGCATACTCAGAGAACTGGACAGAGTTATAAAGCACAACTTACCTCTTATTCCAGCACAATGATGACGACCCAAGCGAGCCACTGAGCTTATAGCAGATATAAAATAATCTGCACCTAGATCTAAATCTAATCTTGTTCTTGCTTGGGTTATCAGATATCTTACTCTAGACTTGGCGATCAAGCACAGCAGCTATTATAATACTCTGAGGCCCTGACAGTACCAACTAAAACAAAAGGTTAAGGTCAATCAATTAAAGCTGGCCATAGCAGCTTGGCTGCTGGTTGCCTTGTGTGTCTGTTTGAGTGGATTGACGCTGGTGTCAGGGTGTTTCCCCGCACGACTCGTTGCGATCTTCAGTCAAAACAGTTTGTCATGTGTCAACTGCTGCAAGCCGAGGCGGATACACTTAATGATTACATGCCTGCTCATCCCACAACTAATCTCTCTCTCTCTCTCTCTCTCTCTCTCTCTCTCTCTCTCTCTCTCTCTCTCTCTCTCTCTCTCTCTCTCTCTCTCTCTCTAGCTTTCTTTACCTCTCCGTTCCTCTTTCTTCCTCTTTTCTTTATCTTTTCTCCGACACCCGCTCTTCTACATCCTTCTCTCACTCTTCATCTCTCTCCTACTAACTCTCTACTTCTCTCGCCACCCTCTCTATTATCTGCCATTCTTTTTCACTCTCTCTAAAACATTTTTGTTCCTTTACGTTTACTAGTCTACCCTCTTTAGCGCCCCCCTTCCCCCTTCTCTCTCTCTCTCTCTCTCTCTCTCTCTCTCTCTCTCTCTCTCTCTCTCTCTCTCTCTCTCTTCTCCTGGGTGTTTCATTTTATTGTTTCTTTGACTTTGTGCATACATATCTATCTTTATTTCTATCTATCTGCATCCTATGCTTGTTTGTCTCTTTCCCTCTCTCTCTCTCTCTCTCTCTCTCTCTCTCTCTCTCTCTCTCTCTCTCTCTCTCCTCCTGGGTGTTTCATTTTATTGTTTCTTTGACTTTGCATACATATCTATCTTTATTTCTATCTATCTACATCCTATGCTTGTTTGTCTCTTTCCCTCTGCCAGTCTGTGAATCCGTCGGCCCATCTTTGGGTCAGTCCGTCCGTTCTTCTGTCTGTCTATCTATCAAACTGACTGACTGACTGACTCTCGCTCTCTCTCTCTCTCTCTCTCTCTCTCTCTCTCTCACACACACACACACACACACACTGCCTCCCTCTCTCTCTCTCTCTCTCTCTCTCTCTCTCACACACACACACACACACTGCCTCCCTCTCTCTCTCTCTCTCACACACACACACACACTGCCTCCCTCTCTTTCTCTCTCTCTCTCTCTCTCTCTCTCTCCCTGTCTCTCTATCTATCTATGTCTTGGTGTGTGTGTGTCTCTCTCTCTCTCTTATAATGTTGTTCAGAAGAAAACAACAATAAAATAACTGATAAAATGCAGCCATGAACTCATGTGGAGAGTTAACTGTCTAGGTACGTCAGTCCCTTTAATTAAAAAAAAAATTTAATTCAACAATTTGCTTATTTATTTTTTTTGTCAGTCCAGTAAAACTTTAATTGAGTGAGTAGTGAATGAACGCAACGAACAAGGTCATGGAAATACAGAGAATCGGCATAATTCTGTTTTCTTTGGTAAAAAAAAATTTCGACTAAAGAGACTGAATCCAAACCGCTAGTAGGGTTTTGTCTACCCTAAGATTCCCAAGAAACTGATACAAGACGTGCAACTCATATTTACCCTTTAGCTCCGGTAATAATGTTGAAGTTGTGAATTTACTTTAAAAAAGAAGTGTTTCAGGGAAAATGTGGGCACCAGTCGTGTACAAACATGGTGCAGGTAGACTGACTTTACAATCTGAATTTCTGAGTTGTCGGTAACCGGACTGCATTAATTATTCCCCCTCCCCCCACCCCTTCTCACATCGCATCCACCAGCGACTGTCTAATTCTTCTCAAGCTTTTGACATGGGAGGTGAAAGTTCATGCGAAAGCCTGGTCAGTCTCGCTCTTTGTTTCTGATTTCTCGGGTGAAGTAAAAAGTAAGTCTAGGTTTAGATCAAAGAGGAAGATACATCCAAAAACGTGTCCTTAGGTAAATAAAAAAATAAGCTCTGAGAGCTCTCTCTCTCTCTCTCTCTCTCTCTCTCTCTCTCTCTCTCTCTCTCTCTCTCTCTTTCTCTCTCACTCACTCACTCACTCACACACACACAGCCTCTTCCGAGATATTTTAAATCTTTAGCCTTAAAACAAGTAGTAGAGATTTGTCTATGATTCATAACAATTAACATAACTATCAATGAACCAATCACTGATATTATTGATTTATCTAATCTCGCACCGAGAGTGTGACAACAGTGATATTTTGTTTTAATCTCTAGCGTTATCTACAGCACATAACCAACCAGTCATTGATCATAGTACCACTCGTGTCCAGAGCGTGAACGGATATTTAACATCGTATGGTGTGAGCCTCTCGGTCCCTGAAACCGTTGTGATCTCCGACACTCTCACAGGCTTCTCCGCCCCGTCCAAGGTGGCGGCCGTTTATTACCTGCGGACAAGTTGGTGGTCACAACAAACATAATTTATGCGATGAAAACCTGTATAGGACCAGCAAATCGCGGGTTCAGAAATCCTCGCATAGATACACATCGATAACACCCTCATGCATAGCCCACTAGGTGCCGCCCCCCCCCCCCCCCCCCCTCCCCCCCCCAAAAAAAAAAAAAAAAAAAAAAATGTCGCCGCAAGTCTTCATTCAGCGAAAAGAACCGACGCAAACGATTCTCCGCCGACTCATCTTCACAGCTTCCTCCCCATTTTCCAGCAATGCTGTTTGTATCAGACTGAATATATCAAGGAAATGTAGGTATCTCTAAACCGCATCAAAGAATACATAGAAACATCCAGTCTCAAAAGAGAGCGTCAACAATCACGAATTCCTTAAAGATCAGCCAACACAAATATTTATGAAATAAGATATCATACAGGCATTCGTTGTAAAAATAAAACAATATTTGAGGAGGGTCCTTCGAGCATTCATTTAATTGTGCTTCAACTCAATCATTTATCACAGGATGCATTAGCGAGGTTATTTCCGTACCTAATCACTTTCACATGGCTGAGGTGTATGGCTGCGGCTAGTTTACAGCCGGTTTCTGATGCGAGTGAGTCAAATCACCGTCTGGCAAGATAAAACTCTGAACTGTTCTTAATCCTGAGGTGCGCGGGTGTGGTTAATGTACGATCCGCTTTCATATGAATCAAATCATCGTACAGGCAAGATACAAACTCTGTACTGTTCTTAATCCTTATATGAATGAACCAAATCACCGTCCGACAAGAATACAGATCTTAATGCTGAGGTGAGCGGGTGTGGTTAATGTGCGATCGCGTTTCTTATATGAATGAACCAAATCACCGTCCGACAAGAATACAGATCTTAATGCTGAGGTGAGCGGGTGTGGTTAATGTGCGATCGCGTTTCTTATATGAATGAACCAAATCACCGTCCGACAAGAATACAGATCTTAATGCTGAGGTGAGCGGGTGTGGTTAATGTGCGATCGCGTTTCTTATATGAATGAACCAAATCACCGTCCGACAAGAATACAGATCTTAATGCTGAGGTGAGCGGGTGTGGTTAATGTGCGATCGCGTTTCTTATATGAATGAACCAAATTACCGTCCGACAAGAATACAGATCTTAATGCTGAGGTGCGCGGGTGTGGTTAATGTGCGATCGCGTTTCTTATATGAATGAATCAAATCACCGCTCGCCAAGAATACAGATCTTAATGCTGAGGTGAGCGGGTGTGGTTAATGTGCGATCGCGTTTCTTATATGAATGAACCAAATCACCGTCCGACAAGAATACAGATCTTAATGCTGAGGTGCGCGGGTGTGGTTAATGTGCGATCGCGTTTCTTATATGAATGAATCAAATCACCGCTCGCCAAGAATACAGATCTTAATGCTGAGGTGAGCGGGTGTGATTAATGTGCGGCCCGCTTTCTTATGCGGATGAATCAAATCATCGTACAGGCAAGATACAAACACTCTATACAGATCTTTATGCTGAGGGGCGCGGGTGCGGTTAATGTGTGATCCGTATCTCATATGGATGAACCAAAACACCGTACTGGCAATGTAAAACTTTGTATTAACTTTAATGTTCTATCTCAACAGAATGATTACCAAATCTCTACTAGTTCATTTTTTTTTTTTTTTTTTATAAAAGTGTCCGTCTATTAACAACTATTTGTAGAAATGTGCTGATACCCGGTAATTTTTTTTGTTCCTATTTTATGGCTAAAATCTGGCACTTGGCGGGAAACGACAAAGCAAGTCTAGATCCTTCATTGGCAATATTCAATTCTAGTTGACAGTTAACTGACAATATGGGAGGAAATTATTTCTTTACCTTTGTGCGCGTAAATTAGATAGCTCTGAGGACAGTAATTGACATGTACAAACTGATATTATGATTAAGAAGCAGTTGGAATGAAGAGGACCTTGGTTTAACTGTAGGAAAAAGTGCATTGTGAACTTGGACGTTCGAGTTAAAAAAGCAAATGCTGGCCGAAAGGAAAGGATGCATGCGTTGTTATAATGTAATGCGCCATTAATAATTGTATAAATCAGCTTAAAAAGTTGTGGTCGGATAAATTTGCCACCAATTGTTGTTATACACCACAAGCAATTGACTAATATCAAATTTGGTCTTAAACACCTGTGAAACTAATACACCACATTATCACTAAATGGTTGCTGTACAGCATCACAAACTGGTGCACTCCAATGTCTCTGCTCGGCTTTGTTTACACTTCACAGTAATCAGGTGTGAAACAGCATGAGTAACATGTGCTCCACATCCCACTGTTGTTGTGCATCATAACTAATAACATCGCTACCCAATGTTATTATGTAGGACTTCTAATCCATAACAGTCTGGGAAATGGTGGATGTAACTCACTATTATTATTACACATAATTAGCGTAGATAAAGGCACTTCAGGATTAAATAAAGATAACGGCTTCTCTTTTATAAAGAAAAGCAGCAAAAACACTAACAACATCAGACACGACCATATTTACTGGGTTTTTTTTTTCTCAGTTTTTTGTTATTACATGTAGGAGGCTGGTATAATTATTTATTTGGGGCGCAGCAGTAGGTCTTTAGAGTCTTCAGTATATAGAACCACTCAGCTTGTGGGTGGAGCCAAGTGTGCTTCTAGCTTGTTAGTAGACTTAGTTTAGTGGCGGGAAAGTAGTCTCCGCCCCTCTAACTAGTTTATTCTTTTTTTCTTTAATAATTCGGAGGATACTTTGTTCTTTCATTCCTGTCCAGCTGTGCCAGAGAAGCTTTTCTTCGGTCGGCTTTCGACATACAGTGTACTTTGATCGGGAGATATTAAATGCTGGTTCGTAGATGTAACGATGCCTTCACGTGCGATTCTATGATCTCGGTCGGGTGATGTTTTGATTGGGGGGCGGGTTGTGGGTCGTTCGACGGGCTAGATTTTTCCTCGGTCCGGCATTGGCCCTTGTTCTAGGGACGAACTGGGGAAACGGGAAGTCTTTGACCAGGGAGCCCCTTGCCGACTGAGCTTGAACTATAAATTGTAGAGCTCGGAAAGACTCGTAGTCAGTATCTTATTGGAGTATCTGGAGGCCACGTTGGAAGTGCCAGTAGTATCGTTGGAAATTTAGGGAGAAGTTATATTGGAGATTATTGAACTATTGTGGAACTTGTGTTGGATTATCATTTGTTTTAATTCTACGTGATTATCACCGTGACTCGGGGTAAGTTGTTGCAAAGCTAAAGTTAGGTGTATTTAGCGCGAGGCCATGTCCTTGTAAATTTAACAGATTCTAAGTGCTATTACTATAAGTATTAATTTCCTCCTTGAGACGTTCATTGACTCATATGGCAGACGGCTGATTTTATTATTCCTACGATTATATGAATTTCCCTCTCTAAGTATTGTGTTAACCTTTGTCTTTACCTGGTAATTATTGATTGTAAGTGATGACCACCTCGTTAAACTGGAGAAGTATTTCCCTAAACTAGGATTTTGTTGCATTGCCAGTACTGTAAGTCTAACTGGCAACCCGGTTACTGATTATTCTGTATAAGATGTAGATCCCCGTCTTGTAATATTACATGAGTTACTTGAGTATCTATCCTTAAGTCATATCGTCTATGCAAGACGGACTTGGCGCCAACCCCTCCTCCCAGTTAGCGGAGAGTATGTGGCCACGGCACTCTTTGGGCTGACGCTCTCATGTGAGAGATCGGGTGATTGCGTCAGTGCTAGGCGTTAGTCACGCTCTCGGTTTTCGCGCCAGAACGTGATCTTGAGATTCATCTTCCCCTCTCTGAGTCTCTAATTCAGTAATTGTTTACCTGAGACTGGACCAATGGCGAGGTACCACGTGATATGAGTAGGCCAAGTCATGGGCGGTCGCAATTATGTAAATGCATATCATACCGATACAGTAGGAGCAATACGTGGCAACCTTTTTTTTTTTTTTTTTTTTTTTTTTTTTTTTTTTTTTTTTTTTTTTTTTTTTTTTTTTTTTTTTTTTTTTTTTTTTTTTTTTTTTTTTTTTTTTTTTTTTTTTTTTTTTTTTTTTTTTGTTGTTGTACTTCGTTCAGTTGCAACATTGCTTATTTTCGTCTCCTCCTCTCCATCTTTACTTGTGGCTTGACTTTAATATAACCCGAACTTCCTGGCCGTTCCATTTATCTCCTCAGAAAAAACAACATCTCATCCGAGTTGACGTCATTCTTGAGCGCGAAGCCTCGTACACGTCCCTGATCTGCTTCGGTGGAAAACTTTACAATAACTGTCTTTTATCGACACAAAGAAAAATCGACAAGTCTTAATGATAGTTTACAGGACCCATGGCATACAGTACCCTTGACGTTATTTCTAGAAGCAAGACCTGACATGTCTACTAGAAATAGCTAAGAAATTGTACTCAATGACATTGCTTTATGACGTTGGCAAGTTTGCTTCGAGAAAAAGTTGATACAATATTGGCCTCTCTGTCTCTATCTGTCTGTCTCTCCCTCCCTCCCTCCCTTTTTCTCTGTCTGTCTGTCTGTCTGTCTGTCTGTCTGTCTGTCTCTCTCTCTCTCTCTCTCTCTCTCTCTCTGTCTCTCTCTTTATCTATCTCTCTCTCTGTCTCTCTCTCTCAAGTGCAATTTTCACCTTTGTTTTTCTTGTGTCTAACTACGCTTCTGTCAAAATGCAATCGATTTTGCCGAAACCCCAAAATTGTCGAGACATTGTACCCGAGAAACTGGTGCCTGTTCTGTTTTGACTGTTACTGAACACCACAATAAAGCAATTTTCTGGATTACATACATGAACGCTACACTAAAGTAATTTTTCCGGATTACCTGATGAACATTGCAATAAAGCAATCTTCTAATCAAAGAAGGCAAATCTTTATTGAACAATTTCAGGTTTGCACAACGCCTGATTGCTAAAGGTTTAGCAATCAACTGAGGTATGAGTGGAACGGCTCAGTATTTGAAATCCATTCACCCAATGATTGCTCTGTCAGGATTTGTTCAGTTGTTTCAACAATACAGCAGCACCAATCAATCAGAATAGAGGATGCGGGAAAATCATACAAATTGTTTGGTTACACAATCTTTACGCTTTCATACCAAACACTTTGATTGTGATTACGCGCTATTAACGTAGTTGGGATTCGCGGGAAAAAGTTAAAACAACAACAGTAGCAACAAATTATCAAAACAACAAAAACACCTGTAGTAAAAACAGCGTTTTAACAAAATAAGCAGCAATAACAACAGCAGTTGTAGCAACAGTGCTTTAACAAAATTAGCACCAATGATAGCATCAGTTGTAGCAACAACAACAACAACAGCAGAAACAACAACATCATCAAGAACAATGGCAATATCTGTAGCAGCATCGTTTTAACAAAATTGGCAGCGATGATAACATCAAGTAAATTGTAGCAACAGCAACAGCAGAAACAACAACACCATTAAGAATGGCGACAACATCAATAATAGCAACAGTGTTTGTCATCATTAACAACGACAGCATCATTACTGCTGTAGCAACATGACACAACAGAATTAGCAACAAAAAAAATGATAT
>JAWDGP010007638.1:0-85390 GCA_033675545.1 Elysia crispata
AAGAAGAAGAACGCCAAATATGTTGCCTTAAAAGGGAACTATACTCGCGACTCGTGAGGGAGGTGTGGTAGTGGTACTAATAGCGACCCGACACACTATAAGACTATAGATACTATGAACAATCCTGCAAACTTGTCTAATATTGGCTATATGCCTACTCCCTACTCAATAAAGTTTGTCTCTAAACTCTACAGGTTCGGTGTGATAAATTGTGAAATGTTTTGTGTATGTATGAAAGTATAAGTTGTCCGACAACGCCAGGAATTCGTTTTGTTTTAATGGTAAACTTAGCGAATTCCAACTAAGCAACCAGGTATGACAAACTAATGAGTAATGTGGCTAGTGGCAAGGCACGACAGGTAAGTGTGCAGGAAATAAAAACTGTACTGATGTAAGTTTTTATCGTTTCTTTTATTGCAGTCGACAAAAAAAACTTAAGATACAAAAATAACTTGTCCAGTGAAGAGCTTGAACCCAATTAAAACCAAACTAAAAATAAGGACTGAAATCCAACTTAAAAAAAAACCGAAACAAAAACAAAAACAAAAACAAAAACCCAGTCAGTAGCTCTCATACAGCCGCTGAAAGAAAATTACAAAACCACCGTGTAAAACACGCAATCTCATACAAATGCATGTATACAAAATGTAAGTTTAGCGATTATCCACTCATCAAAGTGATGATCCAACATTACCCATCTAGTAAGATCATTACAACCGCTATCAAACTTTAATCATAGTCTGTACTCAAATCAGCGTACATTCCAATAACAAAATGCTTTACACTACCAACTTTACATGTACATCATCCTTCGACAATAATTACGATTCAATTTTATATATCGCAACTACTGAAGTTTACATGTATTATTATTAAGCATGTCACGGTCTATGAATCATATCATCACCGCACCGTACCGCCTATGAACAGATAGTATGGGCGACAACCGTTACGTTACCGTTATATTTCTGCTCTGTTATTTTACATAAACATAGGGTACCTAGACCATTCTTTATATCTATCGGATTTACTAAAGCTCTGTAATACAACTTTAAATCTATAGAACAGGTAACAAGCCATTATTAACACTATTATACTTTGAGAATAACTACAAAAGCAGTAGTTCTATAAAAGCTCATCAATTATGCACCAAGGCTTAGATCTAATCTCTGGGATCAACATTCAATACATGTTTATGGAACAACGATACAGATGTTATACTCACTTCCAATATCAAGGCAATGGATGTGCAAATGTCACCGTCAAAGGTTCAGGAAAACGTTTGACTTCAGACTTTCTCTCTCGTGTACGCGCAGCTCGGCCTCTCGAATCCAGATGAGGAGCTTCGAAAACTGCTCTACATATATAGGTTTTCCGAACAAAGATTTTCTAAAGATCCCCGATCGGGGAGATAGGAATCTCCCTACCTGTCTACTTTAATGGGTGAGGGGATACAAAATTAACTCGAAAGTACCGAATTTACCCTGTAACATCGCTCACACAGTGACAACCACGCTAGATAAAAATCTTCTCAACTTGCAAAGACGATATCGTAGTAACCACATGTACACCGAACAACCTTTCACTCGTGCAAATCTCAAACAATTCATACATTATACGTTCTAAGGCAGATATAGAATCAAAGTAAAGCTTATCGGTGTCAAACATCGAAACTGACACCATGGGAGAGTCTCCTCCGATACAAAACTATCGTTTACAGGAAGTTCGAAGACATTTATCTCCTGTAACCGCGTCACTATTAGCGTCTGTGATGTGATAGCATCAGTACCGAGACCACCACAGAGGCTAGCCCTACAATTAAAAAACTGTGTCAAACGACCATCAGTATAGAGGCGAACCTTCTCTAAGCCCACACCTACAACTCGCCTCAAAGGATGCCGTGCGTAACAGCTCAGTGCCTAACTAGAATGCTGCTTTTGTTGGTTTGATCAGATCTCAGTTACTCTATCTGACAGCGTGCATAGCTTAAAGGTTTTCTCGCTCTCGAGAAGCACGAATAGATTACACCCTCATAGCATATCAGTTTCCCCTGACATAGTTGCGGTACCTGTTCTCTCAAAGAAATACGGATAGCAAGCAATCCTAAGAAAAAAGAATACAGAGTAAAAGTACAAAAACTCGTCCGTTTACATCCCTCCCCACTTTTTTTAGTTACGCCCTCGTAACAAACATTACACTTACAAAGGCATAAAATTACACTTAACATAAAGTTATAATACAGCAATGTCAGTTCTTCCTGTGCGCAAGACGCGATGATCTGCGAAGTTCCATCCGCGTCCTTGGCGTCGATGACATTCTGTCTCTGGAGGCGTCCACCTGGCTGGGCTGAACCGGCTCCATAGGTCTCTGTCGCACAGGAATACGGCTCTGCTCCCGTCTCACCTGGTCAGGCAGCTGAGGACTTGCTAGGACTGGAGACCCCAATCGCACAGGTATCCGGCTCCGTCGATGGCTGTCTCCAATGGACTCGTCGCATGAAGTCATCTCAGGCTGACTCGCGGGAAAGCTTTCTACAGATGGTGCTGGCATCTGGACGATATAGGTCATCTCGCCCAAACGGTCGCCATCTCCACGTTCACCCGGTGTTGGCTTCCTGGTCGTAGGCTCAACGTCAACATCGGCGGCGACATCTGCTCTGGCAGCCTCGTCCATCGTCCGACCAACACCCACATGAGCTGCTCCATCAGCTCCCACGAGAACAGCTGGGTTAACAACCACGTCAGCTGCTCTATCTGTAACCCGGCTAACAGCTGGGTCAACATCCACGTCAGCTCCTTTGTTGTCATCCACCTCAACAGCTGGGTCACCATCCTCGTCAGCTGTAAATTCAACTCTCTCACCAGCAGCTGGGTCAAACACTACATCAGCTGTTATCCTAGGTAGGTACAGACGCATCTCTGTTCCAGTGACCACACGTGTTTGCTGTGTCACGTCATCTCTGACAACATATGTGCCTCCGATCTCTGGAGTAGACACCACAGTAAACAAGTGGTCTTGGTACCTAGGCTGGATCTTATTCCTTCCAGGGGGATGTTGTCGGAGGAGGACCTTATCACCGACAAAAAGCCTTTGAGTACGTTGATCAACTCGGCTCAGGTCTCGCCTCCTGTTGTTCTCAACTATCCTTGACTCCGCTTTCGTACGAAGGAACTCTAATCTTTGCAGATGCCTTTGAAGATATTCCTTAGCTGAAGACGTTGGTGGTTCTTTTTGTTTGTAGACGACATCAATGGGCAAAGCCGGGTCCCTCCCAAATATCAGAACATAAGGAGATATGCCTGTTGTAGTGTGTGGTGTTGTGTTGTACCAAAACACAAGCTCTTTGATGTACTGTGGCCAGCGTCGCTTTTCCTCTGGAGTCAAAGTACGAAGTAGATCGTGCAAAGTTCTGTTAAACCTTTCGGTCTGCCCGTTGCATCTTGGGTTGTAAGCAGCAGTTCTAGATTTTTCTATTCCATACTGTTTACATAACTCCCGAACAACTTCTGCTTCAAAAGCTCTTCCCTGATCTGAGTGGATTCGAGCTGGAGCTCCAAACACTGTAAACCATTCCTCGACAAGTACCTTCACGACAGTGCGTGCCGTCTGGTCCCTTACTGGCACTGCCATGGCCCATTTAGAGAATACATCCGTGATGACTAAAACAGTGTCTCTTCCATCGGACGATGCCTCCATCTGTGTAAAATCAATAGCTATCATCTCAAGCGGATGATTTGCTGTTATATGTGCTGGAGCTCTGAATATAGTCTGAGCAGGAGCTTTGGCGACTTGACATCGATGACAGCGGCGACAATAATCGAAAACATCATGGTGCATGCCAATCCAGAAGAAACGCTTGCGTAAAGTTTGCAAAGTGCGCTCCGGACCTTGGTGTCCACACATGTCGTGAGCTAATCGGCAAGCCTCCTGATGCCTCTCTTGGGGTAAGACGACTTGCGGAATTTCTCCTTCTGGTCCATAAACTATCCGCACCAACACGCTGTCATAGAGTCGAAGCCTCTTCCACTGGGAGAGTAAGACTTGAGTATTTCTCGAAAGTCCTGCTTTTTCTCTGGCGTTGGGCTTCCGTCCCAGTATCAAAAAATCACGGACAGGCCGAATCATCCTGTCACGTTCCTGTTGCAAACACATGGGTGTGTTATCTGCTGGAGTAAATGGCATCACTGAGTTTGGATCTCCAACAGGATGTGTGTCTTTATAACTCGAGCGCTGTGAAGAATAACTGATCTGATTGCAGAAGATTCCACCCTTCTCAGTCGATCGTAACTTCGGTACCGATGTGAATGCTTGCATTCCCGTGACGTGCTTGACATCAGTTTCCTCCTCCTCAGGGATCTCAGTTGGGTAGCGACTGAGTGTGTCAGCGTTTACGTTATGTTTCCCTGGTCTGTAGACAATGTTAAAATCGAAAGCTGCTAACTCTCCTTGCCAGCGTTGTTCTGTGGCACCGAGTTTTGCTGTTCGAAGATGACACAGAGGATTATTGTCGGTGTAAATGGTGAACTTTGCTCCTAGTAGATAACTCCTAAACTTTTCTGTCACTGCCCATTTTAAGGCAAGTAGTTCCAATTTGCGAGAACTGTAATTTTCCATATTTCTTTCTGCCTTCCTCAATCCACGACTTCCATATGCGACAACATGAACTCTGCTTCCTATCCTCTGTGATAAAACAGCTCCAAGACCTTTGTTTGAGGCGTCAACTTCCAAAATAAACGGTTGGTTGAAATCTGCATAACCCAAGATGGGCGCAGATGTTAGTGCTATCTTGAGGCTATCGAAGGCTTTCAAACATTGTTCGTTCCATCGATATCCAAGCTTGGGATTCCTTGCCTGGCTGTCAGTTTTCTGTAGCAGCTCTGATAATGGCTTAGCTATGTGAGCAAAGTTTTTCACAAAGCGTCGGTAGTACCCTGCCAGTCCCAGAAAAGCCCTTACATCTTTTACTGTGCTTGGTACAGGGAAGTTCTTTACTGCCTCTATCTTTTTGGGGTCCGTAGAAACTCCATTTTCGCTTAGGATATGACCTAAGAACGAGACTGAACTCTTTGCAAAACTGCACTTCTCTGGGTTTAACTTTATCCCTACTTCTCTCAGACGGTTGAAAATTGCTTGGAGTCTTTGAAGGTGGGAGTTAAAATCAGGAGAGAATACAAGTAAATCATCCAAGTACAATACCATTATCTTGAAGAGATGGTCATTCATTACTCGCTGCATTAGCCTCGAAAATTGTGCTGGCGCATTACAGAGGCCAAATGGGAGGCGCTTCCAGTGGTACAATCCAAATGGTGTGGTAAAAGCGGTCTTTTCTTCGTCTTCCGGATGCATCATCATTTGGTGATAACCAGACGCCAGGTCCAGCGTCGAGAAATATTTTGATCCTCCAAGGGCATCCATACATTCCTCTATCCGTGGCAAGGGAAATGCGTCCTTTCTAGTCACATCGTTAAGTTTTCGATAGTCGCAGCATAGACGAATTTCACCCGATTTCTTCCTTACTACTACAATAGGTGCAGCATAGGGAGATGAGCTTGGTACTATAATTTTTCGGGACAGTAAGTCATCTAAATGGTCCCTAACCTCTTGGAGTTGACTTGGAGGGATTCGTCTATAAGGTTGTGCTATAGGCTTATCTGATGACAACGTAATTCGATGTTGGAGTAGGTCTGTGCAACCCAGTTCGTCATCTCGACATGCAAAAATATCCTGGTTTTCTTGTAATAGACTTTCCAGTGCTCCCTTTTCTGTTTCTTCCAGGTTAGAATTTATGTCAAGATTAATCAAGCCTTTCAATGAAGTGCCTGTGCTTGCGACGCACAGATCAACGGTAGTTTGACGCGCTGGCTGTAAAAGTCCAATCTTGGCTCGACTTGGTATTATAACATCGAAGTCAGTCGGGTTAGCTATGCCGACATTGACTGTTCCCCGGTCACATCTGGTTAAAGACTGTATTAATATGATTCCTTGTGGTGCACCCTCGATAGGCTCTACTATCATATCTTCTTTGTCGAGAGGATTTGATCCTGATCCTTGGACAGTTATGACAGAGTGCGCTGGTACCAGCGTGGGTTTCTTTGGACTCCTAACAAATTTTAGATGTCTACTTTGTTTGGTTGAAACTTGTGTACATTCTGAAAACATTGGCACATGCTTGAGGATATTCATTCCAAATATACAGTCTGCCGTTTGTAGATCTTTTGCAATAAAAATGACTGCATCGTCTACTGTGGTTCCCTGCACCCTAACAGTCGCAACCAAATAACCGGAGTACGGAATGCTAGTTCCGTTCGCTGCAGTCAAATTAAATTTCATAGCTTTTGCATCATGGAGAAATCTCGATCGCAAACGAGTCTGGTAAAATTGTTCCGATATAAGACTTACTTGAGATCCGGTGTCTAATAGTGTTTTTACAGGACTGGACTCTATGTATGCTCTGACTATCGGACATCTACCAAAGGCATGTTGTGGTACTGAGCCTTGTTCCTTGCCACCGACAGATTGGCTCCTCACTGTCGGGGTCTGTCGTTTCCCTGTCTCCTCCCTGTAGCAATGCTTTCTCTACACTCACGTGCAAAATGCCCTCTCTTGCCGCATAGAAAGCAAGTGCCGTTTCTGTTTGCAGTATTGATAAGTCTCTCGCTCCGATTTGGTTCTACTTGCGAGGGTTTTTCTAATTTTTCTAATATTTTCTGGA
This sequence comes from Elysia crispata, assembly GCA_033675545.1. Classification (NCBI taxonomy): domain Eukaryota; kingdom Metazoa; phylum Mollusca; class Gastropoda; family Plakobranchidae; genus Elysia; species Elysia crispata. The sequence continues at coordinate 6,713 of JAWDGP010007638.1, forward strand.
GCATTTCCTGATTCCCCAAGTTTATTTCTTCTATTTTCTTTCTAATATCATCTATATCTGTCTTCATCTCATTCTTGTTTTCCTCTAGTCTCTTCAGCCTATCCTCTAAATCTAAAGTGGCTCCACGTTGATGTCGTGTGACTGTGTTGTTTCCCTTTTCTTCTCTGGGGCAAGATATGCTGTTTATCTCGACACTTTCTCCACCGTCGTCACACAATTTGAGAGCTATCTCTCTCACGTCAAAGAAAGAACAGCTAGGTTGTTCCAGCCTCCGCTGTCTTAGGTGTAGTTTCAAGCCTTCATCCAAAATGCCGTCGATAAAAATGTCTCTCAAGTCAGTGTCGTTCGCCTCCTTTTGGCCTGAGTCCCGCTGTCTTGATTTGAGGGTCAGGAATTTCCTCCTTATCCGCTGAGAATACATTCTCAGGCCCTCGTTCCTCCCTTGTCGACATTGATGAAGTTCTAACGTTAGACGAGACACTGACTTGGACTCACCATACGCCCTCCTCAGTGTGGCCAGTAACTTCTCTGGGTCAGCAATGAGCTCAGCGGGGTAACAGGCTAGCTCGTCTTTCACGGCCGATCCCAGATACCTCCTTATCACCGCCACCTTCTGAGACGCGGTGATTGACAGGTCATCCGCCCAGGCGTGACGGATTTCCTCTTCAAAGATTTCTATCTCGCGCGGGCCGCCGTCGCCGTGAAATCTGTGTACGAAGCTCTCCCTGCTTCGGACCTGGATGATCTGCGCCGTTTTCTCTGCCATGCTTACTGACTGGGTTTATTGTTAAAATAAAATAATAGCCCCTACAATCCTGACTATTCCAACAATCCCGACTGCCCCTTCAGTCCCGACTGCCCCTACAATCCTGCCGACAACGCCAAATATGTTGCCTTAAAAAAAAAGAAGAAGAACGCCAAATATGTTGCCTTAAAAGGGAACTATACTCGCGACTCGTGAGGGAGGTGTGGTAGTGGTACTAATAGCGACCCGACACACTATAGACTATAGATACTATGAACAATCCTGCAAACTTGTCTAATATTGGCTATATGCCTACTCCCTACTCAATAAAGTTTGTCTCTAAACTCTACAGGTTCGGTGTGATAAATTGTGAAATGTTTTGTGTATGTATGAAAGTATAAGTTGTCCGACAACGCCAGGAATTCGTTTTGTTTTAATGGTAAACTTAGCGAATTCCAACTAAGCAACCAGGTATGACAAACTAATGAGTAATGTGGCTAGTGGCAAGGCACGACAGGTAAGTGTGCAGGAAATAAAAACTGTACTGATGTAAGTTTTTATCGTTTCTTTTATTGCAGTCGACAAAACAAACTTAAGATACAAAAATAACTTGTCCAGTGAAGAGCTTGAACCCAATTAAAACCAAACTAAAAATAAGGACTGAAATCCAACTTAAAAAAAAACCGAAACAAAAACAAAAACAAAAACAAAAACAAAAACCCAGTCAGTAGCTCTCATACAGCCGCTGAAAGAAAATTACAAAACCACCGTGTAAAACACGCAATCTCATACAAATGCATGTATACAAAATGTAAGTTTAGCGATTATCCACTCATCAAAGTGATGATCCAACATTACCCATCTAGTAAGATCATTACAACCGCTATCAAACTTTAATCATAGTCTGTACTCAAATCAGCGTACATTCCAATAACAAAATGCTTTACACTACCAACTTTACATGTACATCATCCTTCGACAATAATTACGATTCAATTTTATATATCGCAACTACTGAAGTTTACATGTATTATTATTAAGCATGTCACGGTCTATGAATCATATCATCACCGCACCGTACCGCCTATGAACAGATAGTATGGGCGACAACCGTTACGTTACCGTTATATTTCTGCTCTGTTATTTTACATAAACATAGGGTACCTAGACCATTCTTTATATCTATCGGATTAACTAAAGCTCTGTAATACAACTTTAAATCTATAGAACAGGTAACAAGCCATTATTAACACTATTATACTTTGAGAATAACTACAAAAGCAGTAGTTCTATAAAAGCTCATCAATTATGCACCAAGGCTTAGATCTAATCTCTGGGATCAACATTCAATACATGTTTATGGAACAACGATACAGATGTTATACTCACTTCCAATATCAAGGCAATGGATGTGCAAATGTCACCGTCAAAGGTTCAGGAAAACGTTTGACTTCAGACTTTCTCTCTCGTGTACGCGCAGCTCGGCCTCTCGAATCCAGATGAGGAGCTTCGAAAACTGCTCTACATATATAGGTTTTCCGAACAAAGATTTTCTAAAGATCCCCGATCGGGGAGATAGGAATCTCCCTACCTGTCTACTTTAATGGGTGAGGGGATACAAAATTAACTCGAAAGTACCGAATTTACCCTGTAACATCGCTCACACAGTGACAACCACGCTAGATAAAAATCTTCTCAACTTGCAAAGACGATATCGTAGTAACCACATGTACACCGAACAACCTTTCACTCGTGCAAATCTCAAACAATTCATACATTATACGTTCTAAGGCAGATATAGAATCAAAGTAAAGCTTATCGGTGTCAAACATCGAAACTGACACCATGGGAGAGTCTCCTCCGATACAAAACTATCGTTTACAGGAAGTTCGAAGACATTTATCTCCTGTAACCGCGTCACTATTAGCGTCTGTGATGTGATAGCATCAGTACCGAGACCACCACAGAGGCTAGCCCTACAATTAAAAAACTGTGTCAAACGACCATCAGTATAGAGGCGAACCTTCTCTAAGCCCACACCTACAACTCGCCTCAAAGGATGCCGTGCGTAACAGCTCAGTGCCTAACTAGAATGCTGCTTTTGTTGGTTTGATCAGATCTCAGTTACTCTATCTGACAGCGTGCATAGCTTAAAGGTTTTCTCGCTCTCGAGAAGCACGAATAGATTACACCCTCATAGCATATCAGTTTCCCCTGACATAGTTGCGGTACCTGTTCTCTCAAAGAAATACGGATAGCAAGCAATCCTAAAAAAAAAGAATACAGAGTAAAAGTACAAAAACTCGTCCGTTTACATATATATATATAGAGAGAGAGATAGATAGATTGATAGATAGATAGATAGATAGATAGATAGAGAGATAGATAGATAGATAGATAGAGAGATAGATAGAGAGAGAGAGAGAGAGAGAGAGAGAGAGAGAGAGAGAGAGAAACAGACAGACAAAGACTGAGACTGAGATTTAAAGACAGAAAGAAAGGACAAAAACAACTAAGCTTGCATCATACTCTAAACCTATTCACTTCTATGTTCTGTGATTGGGTGTCACTTTCGACGTGATGTCTTAAGTTAGACAAACCAAAAGCGGATCAGTTATGCAATATTCAATACTTAACTCTCTGTTTCTAAGAATGTCTAAAGATTTTCTCACCAACTTGTTTTCAAATTAATGTTTGTTTTTCTCATGTGAAGAATACCATGTAAATCTGCCCGTCAAAGTTCTAAGCTGCCACAACTGATTTTATCATCAGTTTTATCTAGATGCTGGTTGAGAACAACAAAAAACTGAAAATGACCGCAAAGTTTTTGATCAGTTTCACGATGGCGACGATTTCGAGCTCCCAAGATTAATGCGTCTCTTTTCATCTATGTTATAAAAGGCGATTTTGATTTCTTTTCCCGCTATTTCCTCCAAAACCACTCAATGTACAATGATGAAGTTTACAGAATTTTGATCAGCCAAGATCAGTGTCCCATGCTGCATTAAAAAGAAAAAAAAATCAAAGAAAAGATTTTTTTATTGTAATTAATCAATTGTTTGTCAAATTGTTTACGATCAATCACATAACATTTAAAAGACTTGTCTCAGCGGTTTACAATTTTAAAACAGAATGACGCTTTTAACCAAATTATAGTCATTTTGTAAATTTAGATGTATAAAAAAAAACATTTCATTTTACTTTCATAGAGTGAAAAACTAAAAAGATTGAAAAAAAATTAAATGGAATTTGACCTCCTCCAGCGTAAAGACAAAAACGTCATAAAAAACATGCTGTTCTGTACAGGAGACAAGTGATGACTTGATCAGTCAGTATCTTAAGAAGAGCGGCCGTTGCGAATGTAAACATCACTTCTGCTTCTTTGGCATCGTTTTCGTACTTTTATATTGTTTGATATCTAAACTATCGACCAGAATCACTAACTGTCAACAAGGAAAGGGAGAAATATTCAAGTAAAGCCACTTTTTCATTTGCCATTCTTAATTTGTCTTACGAGAGTAATACAGATTTTGAGTAGATCTTGAATAATTTTTAAACTTTAGCAAGCCAGGGTTCTGCAACCCAACGATTTTTTTTTTAATCCTGGGCCTGAATTTTTTTTCCTCTGTCATATTGTCTGAGTAGTTGCACGGTTTTCCTTGACATTGAAGAACACTTTTTCATCATAATTATCAGGTCGAGCACTACTTTGTACCTGTAATGGATCATCGGCACCACATTGTGGTCTCGGTGGAGACAGAAACTGACAAGAGGACTGTTTAGTTTACTTTTTTGCTTGAGATTTCCCCTTCATGTAAAAAAAAATGTTTTCATGACAACGTGACAACGTGAGAAGAAATCCAATGTCTCAAGCTGCTATAATTATAGTAATTTTTAAAACTGCACTATGAGTGGCTCTGAAGGATATAAAATGATATATCTGTTATTGTTATAAAGTTTGCTTTTCTTTAAGATAGTTGTATAGCTTCGGAGGGTATAATAAGGTTATTTCCGCGACGTTTGCATTAATTTTTGTTCAATGTAGTTGTCTTCCCCACCTGTTCATTTGAACGGGCAATCATGCTTTTTGTTGTTGCTGTTATTGTTGTTGTTTTTTTAAAAGCATGAGTGCGGCATAATTTATGCTACGGTACTGTTATGGTTATTAAGCAATAAAATTGCCATTTAAAAATTTCTATACGAGGAATTTTAAAAAATCTCAAATTTAACAAAAATTTTACTGAATGCAGATGCGAAACAATTATACAACTGACTGTATAAGCATGACTCTAAAATTCAAGTTTGATGTGATAAAATTATTCTTCTTCCTTATGCCACTTATGCAAAAAATTAAAAAGAATGCGAACCAGGCGAATTTTTATTTTCTTTCTGTTCCTATTAGGGAAAACTTTAATTGAATGTCTGTCAACCAGTCATAATGAAAAAATAAAAATAAAAAATGAAAAATGAACCTAAGCCGGTAGTTTCCCAATCTATATAAAGATCCTTATAAACGCTTGTTGTAATTTTATAAATTCCCGCTAAAAGTGCTAAGAGGAAGTTGCGTCACTTGCATTTGCATTGTAATTGGCGTCTAAAAAGATTTCTATTTGGAATGGGATTTCAGAAAAATTAGCTAACTGTTGTTATTAAAAGAAGAAAAATTACTTCTCTTTGTTTCGTCTTATAATTATTACAAAAAAAAAAAAATAATAATAAATAAATAAAAAAAAATAAAAAAAAGAAATAAAGAAATCGAAAAAATCTTTTACTTGTCCGCAGAAATATAATAAGTTAAAACATTTTTCATCGGCGACAAGCGAGGCTTCGAAAGAAACAGGCCGAGTAGCCAAAATCAGCAAACCTTTGCAGTAAATAATTATAAAAGTGAGCTATACCATAGGCAAACTTTGGACAGTTAGACATTTTTGTTGTGTAGGCCTATAGTCAGAATTAATCATAAGTGCGTTTGGAGCATAACTCTGTCCTAATCAGGCCCAAAATTAGAAACAGATCATTTTAACTCAAACATGCAAAAGTTTGTTCACTTCGGTGACTTGGCCTGTATTTCAGGAAGCCTTGATGACAAATTAACTTTAGAGAAATGAATTATTCTTAAACAGTTTCCTTTGATTGTGAGGATTGCGCTATAGGACTCGTTTGGACTTGGTGCGAGAGAAAAACAGCATAAAAATGAAGGCCTTACCTTAGAGAAAGAAAACGGACCACTTTGCTCACATCTGTCAAATATTATCATAAAGCATCTTTTGTCGAGATATTTCTATTTTTTGCTTGATGCATACCGATTTATCAACTATTATTGATTATTTCAAACAGAATGCAGCATAATTCAGGGTATCAAGACTCGCCAGCTTTAGAGTTTCCCGAAGCATTGCTGTCTAAAGTGAAACAATTTTACATCATGACTAGGTGACTCTAGTGACGAGAAAATCTGGTCATAAAACATAACAGTGGATGGCACGAGACAGGCTTAGCAGATGGCTGGAAATAGCAGACGATAATTTCACGAGTGGCCTTTAACATAATACGTGTTCAGTGGCGTTGACTTGAAACCTAGATCTAAGTGTGGAGAGGCGTTGGGGGAAATCCAGAGCACATCTCTTGTTTACTAAACAAAACGCAATGACAGTACTAGATATTGATATTTCTCTGTCTATACGAGCATATTTCTGCGGCTTAAGCCTCTCTAGTAAGCTATGATAAACAGACATGCAGACATAAATATACAATAAATCAACCAGTCTACTCCTTTCCGACCCTCTTATAACAACGTGTAGCTCCCCCCCATCCCCCTCCCCCCGCAAAAATAAGGAAAAAAAACCCTATCGCCACATCTTTACCCTTCCCCCCCCTCTCTCTCTCTCTCTCTCTCTCTCTCCCTCTCTCTCTCACACACACACAAACACCCACTTTCTTTTCTCCCTATAGCTACCATTTCCCCGTTTTGTCTCCAGGTCCATCGAGTTATTTACTACAGAGCTGTCCTTCAACCAGTGATGCTGACTGACGGGGAGGATTATGGAGGAGAAGGAAGGCAGGACAGTCAAGCTAGAGAGATGGTTAGGAAAATAGAAAATTAGTGTACAGGTTAACGTTAATCCATTTTTACTAAGTATTATGATGTATAAAAGCGAGAATGAAAAATGGGTTGTAATATCGAGAGTCGCAAAGTAAACCATCGTAACTCCTGTTTTGCAAATTTTACAGGAGGAACAAAAAACTTAATAACTTTGTAACTTGTTCAATATGATTCATTTTCACGTGAAATGTATTTGAAATATATTTACACACTTTGATTGTGTATTTTTTAGTTTAAATTGTAAACAACTTACGATATTTTATTCAACCAAAATTCACACGTAAACAATCGTATCTCAAGTTGCGATAACCTTCATTGATAATTGTTCACACGTATGCTATTGTATGTTATAGTTACGACAGTTTACGTTTAAATTCTATGTCTTATAGACGAGTTACGACAATAACACGAAACAGTATTGAGAAACAAAATAGTAGCAACACTTTTATAATTATTTTAAGCGTAAAATATGATTTTAATAAAAGTTTGCACATTTAATTTAAGGATACATATTTTACTAAAATGATTAAAGTATGTTCAGCATGTTATAATATGTATAAATTTCAATTTACAGGGTCACATCACTGATACTTTCACGGATGCATGAATGAGATATAAAATACACATAATTTATTTTGAGAGTTATTAAGAATCACATCTGGACTAAATATTATAGACGATGACAGAAATGGAAGACCAAATATAAGTACTATAGAGGAAAGAGGATGCATGGATATTATTATTTTTATTATTGAAATATAGGTCTACATGATATATAAATAAAGAACAAAGATAGGTGCTTCAGAGATTAGACAGTTATCTTGAACCGTGTTTATTTTTAAAAAAAATCAATATACTATTTAAGTATCAAAATACACAACTTAATTGGAAAAAAGATTAACATAATTAAATCATGTACCTCAAGGGTTGGATTTAATTTTAAACAAGTTAAAAAACTGATGATGGGTTTCAGGAAAAAGTTGGCTTTTGCAGAGGGATTGAAGGTCATTATACTTGTCTATGTCTATGCCAGGACCCTTTCCGTTATTCAGAACATATTGCTGAATGTAGTTGAAGTGCCCCTTGGCCTGCACTTTCCGTATTCTTTTTGACATGTTGAAACGATGGTATTCACCATCAAAGTCATACTTGGATATGTACAAGATCGGAGTCTTGACTGGTCAACTTCAATGGTTTGATGTTAAACAGCTTCACCTTTGTTTTCATCTAAGTCAAAATTTTTCAAATTTGAGGCTATCTATTTGAAGTCGGAAAACCGAGATTCGTCAGGCTCCTTTACAATATAGTTCTGTCTCAACTGCTTTGCCGCACTGCTAACACCTGGCCAATGAGGAGTGGTAGATCTCCAACTGCTTACTTACTCTTTCTATCGTTGTATGCACACTGTCATTTTCGTTCTTGATGTGGCCCTTTATAAAAAAAATAACAACTGTGCTTAATTTCTGTGGAGTTGAATTTGTTCAATGCACACCAAAGCCTCGCCAAAATATATCTATTCCGGTTCTGCCCGCCACATGAATCTGAATAGAGTTTAACATGAGTCACGCCTTTCTCTCACTTGCACCAAGCAGATAATTTTAATCACATGAACCAATCTCATTTGATCCTCTTGCAGCTATCCCTTCAGGTCAAACATTGCAGATAGCTTGACCTGATCCAAGATGAAAATATTGAAAGATTGTATAAAGTAATTCAGTTTTCTCTTACAATACAGTACTGATGCAATGAAATGACGGTGTTATCTCTGAATAGCGCCCTCTCATATCAGGAAGAATACGACCATCCCCATCTCTTTTCTCAAAGAGAGTAAATACAAACTACTCGCTTATCCCCAGGATGTCCGAGAACATGGTTTTGCGTATAGCTTGCTTCAGTCCTGCTATTTCCAAATGGTGTTTTACGCTCTTCTGGCACCTTGTCTTTTTGCTCGACTCTTCCACGGTGGTGCACATATAACCTCTCCTTTTGTGAATGTCCCCATTATGCCAAATGTAATTGAATACAGTCTCCCTGTGGTCCTTACCGATACGGTCTTGGCACCTCATTCTGCACTTCTTACCACATCCATCCTTCATTGTCTTTTTAAGAATCTGTCTGTTCTTTCTATTCACATAAGCTTCACCTATATTTAAAGCTAATTTTTCTTTTGCTGTCCTTATAATTAGCTTCATTACGTTTCCTTTTTCTACTCCTACTTGGAGATTCGATATCACGGCTATCCACAATGCTGGAAACCGGTGCATGTTCAGATGTCGAGGCTGTGTAGAAAATGTCAGCACATGAGGCACCGGTTGTGTCATTTGCTGACAAAGAGTTTAACACTGAGTACACGGCGAATGAAGGTGAATAAGACAATTGGTGGATGGCTGTGCATGCTCTGATTTTGCGTGTCAGGTGTAGGTGTCGCCTCTTGGTCGCGACTACTGTCATTCTCGATTTCTTCTCCCTGAGTTTTGATGTTTGGCCTCAACTCAGCTACGACTCTCATTGCATCGATCGAAACTTGCATGTATTTTAGAGGAGATGTAGACGAAGTGTGGTGTTGCTCTTCCTCTAGAAGCACAGTAGGGTGTTGCGTGCCTTGAGCTGGTACATAGTCCGGATCGTTGTCCGAGTAACCAATGATATATCACTGAGCCTTTCACTGGAGTCATACCTGTATCATCGCCTTTCACACGCAATGTTCGCAAACTCCCTTTCCGTTTTAAACAAGCAGGTCTTTTGGCTTTCTTTGCTCGAAATGTTTTAATTGTTGCGAGAGTAAGATCATCTGAATCAGACGATTCGGCTTCCTCAAAGTCTTTTTCCGCAAAATAAAAATTTTTAGGATCAAGATTTTTTAGTTCAAAGGGTGTGGTTTCATTCTGAGCTGACAACAAACATAAAGATGCAGAGAGAGCATAGAGCGAGTGGAGATGAGTAGTTCGTAAGCACATTTGACTGTCCGCACAAAACAAGCTAGCAGGGTTTCTGCTGTGTGGGTCAAACACGAAATAAGTATCCAAGTGTTTGATGATTGACATTGAGAATGATGGCGTGCCAGGACCCAGGGTTAAGATCCCATATTGATGTATGTTGGAAATTGCTGTTTCGAAATTATAGTCTGGAGGAGTGTTAGCATTGCTATCAACTAATGCAACGTATGATTCGCCTGGAAGCACCTGGACCCTCAGCTCAAATATGTCTCAGACTTATGGAAATGAAGTAACAAGAGAGAACTCATTTGAGCTGTTCCTGAAGATTCTCGAATAAAGAGAATCTCCGTAGTTCAATATTGCATCAGCGTCATTACTGGTCCAAGATGTTAAAGATTTGATGCCATGATACACCGTAGAAGCCAGGGAATTACAGGTGCACTGCCTTGCGATGTTTTCAAAGATGAGATCAGCTTGGTGGCATGTATCGGTAACAGACATCGTGTCCTGAAAAATGAGAGAATCAAACTTTTATAAGGAGTCGATTTGTATAGTACATGAATAAAACTGGTACTACGGTACATTGATGGATGTAAAATGAATGTTGTGCAAATGTAAAGTATGAGCTTAACACAGAGTAGATTCCAATAAAATAAAAGTAGCGGTTAGCATTACTGAACTCAAATTGGCTAGCCTTTCATCATGGCTTGAAAAATTATCTGAGGTTGTTTTAAAAAAGATTACCGAATGGCAGGGATAAAAAAATCACTTGCTGCATTCATGTAGATAAAAGTCTTAAAGTGTTTATTCAATTATTTTCATCGATTGTTTTAGAGTCACATAACAAGTGTACAAAATCTTTCATGAATGAGTCTTGCAAAAAATAACTATCTTTGAGATAAAAAATCTGACAAATCGAAAAAAATATTAATTTGTTAATCTATAATTTACTGTTACTAATGAATCAAAGAATCTTAGGGGAGAATGAAGAATTTAGAAGAAAAAAAAAGAAATATTAAACATACTCAAGTGATTTCAGTCGGGGAAGTCTTGATTCGGCAGGATACCTTGATATTTAGTGTCTTCATTCATGAAGTCATAATGCTTGCATGAGTGTGTTCAGGTTGATGTTCGATTGCCGCTGGTACGAAGAGAATTGGAGAGAGCAAAATCTACTCCCAAACTTATACAGATTGAATGGACAAAATGGGCGTTTCGGGGGTGGAGAACTTGTGACTATCAAAGATGGAAAAGTTTAATTAAAGGAGGATTATCTTTGGTTCATCGAGTCCACAGTTGTCACAGCGGATATCACACTTACTAAAAATTATAGTGAAAGATGAGTTCAGCCAACCCAACGGTTTAAAATATGGTATTGAAGTTCCTCTTGCAGTTCTGGAAGTTCAGCGTATCTTTGTATTCTCCATCTTTGGTTCTATTGCTTACTACTTAAGGTCATAACATTGGAACGATAGGTGTGTCAGCTAAGGCACGCTGACAATAGCCATGTTTCGCAGATTGAGTTACGTACCGTAAGCATGAGTCATAACGTAACAAACACGTGGTTTCCCAAGTGAAGTGTGCAAACCAGCCTGCGTTGTTTACATCGGAAGCCGCAAGCGAGCGAGAGACCTGGTCAGTCTGGTCAGCTGTTTAGACCAGTGAAATCTGCACCTGTTGGTAAAACTGTCTCAGATCATGTGATTGTTATGTAATGTAACTGTGTGAGCATGCAGTGGAGCAGTGGAAACACTCTCTCCATAGCGCGCTTGCACCTGGTCCAGGCTAGTACTCAGTACCGGTAGCATTAGATCATCGCTGGCGGTCATCATGTAACCCTTACATAACAGTTACGTTCTCGGTGAGAGGGCTAGCAAGTTTGCGAAAAGCGATTACCGCTGGGTGGGAGGAGTCTATGCAAATGATGTCCGTCAGTCTAAAAATATTACGTCGTAGTCTAGCTTAGGGCCCGTAAGCCTCTCCTGCCTCTGACTATTATCTTTCTCGAAGATAACCTTTGAGTGAAATGGCTTAAGATCTTCAACTTTTTCTTAATGATAGCCCTAACGTCAATGTTATTAAATTTGCTAACGAGCATCCGGGCTCCTAACAAAATAAGAAGCAACTAATTACTAGTAAAGCCTGTTTAATGAAATAAGTTCAGCTTTCTGTTAGATTTGAAATCTCTCAATTATATAGGACTACATATTTCCTTCATGAAATTGTTGTTGTTAACATGAAGCTTCAGTCTCTAAAGTAACAAAACATTCTAGTTTTAGCAATACTGGACATTTTGCTTTTCGAAGTTTTAACTATTTTCGTCTCATATATATACTAAATATATACATGTATGTATTTATATATATATATATATATATATATATATAACACACACACACATATATATATATATATATATATATATATATATATATATATATATATATATATATATATATACTTTATATATTTGTGGACTTTCAAATTTCTGACGCAAAAGCCTTGTGAACCACTAAACCAAATGACTTCAAATTTTGTAGGATAACTAATCTATAATGGAAAGATGCTCATCTATAAAAAGAAGTGTGAAGTCTCTGTAGTTTTGTTTGTGTGAAATTTTACTGTTTCCTCATTTGAATACCCTTTAATGGCCCACAAACGCCATAGTCAAACTTTTTAAAGCCAAACGGAAGTCTCCTAATGCACGGCATACAGAACGGCGATTCATACACTTATCAATGTCTCAATCCGTACGATTTATGGCCAAAACACAGCTGACGGACACGATTGATGCTGTTCAAAATTAGCAAAGAATCTAGATCTAGTAGATCTAAATCAAGATTGCAACGTAAAAGACAAGGGGTTCTTCAATAGGAAGAACTCCTAGCCAAAAATACCATAGAAACAGACACAGATCTAGTAGTGTACAGGCCCGAACAGCAGCTGCCTGCTTCGACAGAAACTGCAGACCTCCAGATGTCTGGCGAGTCTTTGCTTTGCGAACCTTTGATGTCAAAATCACTGTCGCCTCGACCTTAAGCCCCTCTACCAGCATGTACAGAGGAGGAGCCAGCAGAAACTGGTCCTGAAAGATTTCCCTCTAATTCTAAACCAGCCTGCACAGAGGAGCCAGCAGAAACTGGTCCTGAAAGATTTCCCTCTAAACCAGCCTGCACAGAGGAGCCAGCAGAAACTGGCCCTGAAAGATTTCCCTCTAAACCAGCCTGCACAGAGGAGCCAGCAGAAACTGGCCCTGAAAGATTTCCCTCTAAACCAGCCTGCACAGAGGAGCCAGCAGAAACTGGTCCTGAAAGATTTCCCTCTAAACCAGCCTGCACAGAGGAGCCAGCAGAAACTGGCCCTGAAAGATTTCCCTCTAAACCAGCCTGCACAGAGGAGCCAGCAGAAACTGGCCCTGAAAGATTTCCCTCTAAACCAGCTTGCACAGAGGAGCCAGCAGAAACTGGCCCTGAAAGATTTCCCTCTAATCTAGCCTGCATAGAGGAGCCAGCAGAAACTGTCCCTGAAAGATTTCCTTCTAAACCAGCCTGCACAGAGGAGCCTGCAGAAACTGGCCCTGAAAGATTTCCCTCTAAACCAGCCTGCACAGAGGAGCCAGCAGAAACTGGCCCTGAAAGATTTCCCTCTAAACCAGCCTGCACAGAGGAGCCTGCAGAAACTGGCCCTGAAAGATTTCCCCCTAAACCAGCCTGCACAGAGGAGCCAGCAGAAACTAATGGTGAAATTTGCCCTCTATACCAGCCTGCACAGAGGAGCCTGCACCCTCCTACTCTCATCAAGTTAGTGAGACACTAGAGCCTGGCCCATCAACCTCCTTTCTACTGCCCACCCTTTTATCTTGTGCTGGAGACAGTCAAGAGTCACCTCTCTCTAGCTTATAACTGCCTTCACTTATAAGCAGCTTGAGGCAATAACAAATCTGCTCCTCTTCAGTATAGATGAAATTGGGAGAAATGACGTCATTATTTTTTCTCAAAGTTTGGCTGAAGGAATTGATTTACCAGGCAATGACAAGTTCGGAAAGTTCCAGGCCATGTCCTGTAAGATACGTGATGCATTCAAGAGTGAGGAAACTAAGGGGGAAAGAGCAACGCTTACAATAGTTGACCTACTGAAAGTACCGAATTTCGAGCGAAAAGGCAAAGGCAAAGTCAAGAGCAAAAACAAGGGCAATACTCCGACACTGCCAGTTGTCATCAGTGGAGAGGAACACAGGGCGATAGTGAAAAACAAGCTGTTGGAGAAGGAAAGAGAAGAGACGGATAAGTTTGCCAGAAAGCAAGCCAGGTAGGAGAACAAGAGGAAGAAGGTTGAGCGCGAGCAGATGATGAAGAAGAAAAGGGAAGAGGCAAAGAAAGCAAGGGAGGAGGAGGAGAAGGAGAAGGAGAAGGAGAAGGAGCGTGTGAAGATAGAAAAGAAGGAGATTGCTACAATGAAGAAATTGGAGAAAATGCTGGAACAGCAAACAGAAAAGGATAGTTTTGACAGCGAAATGGACGATGACCATGCCCAGTTAGAGAGGGAAATGCTAACAGTCATGGGAGAGGCCGATGAGGAAGTTGATATGGAAGATGTCCAGTCTGATTTATGTAGAGGATGTGAGAAAAAGGGGGGTGCGGGTCTTTAGGTTGCATGCGAGGCTTGCGATTCCTGGTGGCATACCCAGTGTAGACACTTGAGTTCGAACATAACAGCCCAGGAGCTTGAAAATGTCACTTTCGTGTGTGACATTTTTTGCCCTGATCACTAACTTGGCAAGCAATTTAGAGAGAGAGAGAGAGAGAGAGAGAGAGGGGGGGGGGGAGGGAGGGAGAGAGGGGAGGGAGAGAGAGAGAGGAGGGAGGGGGGAGGGAGAGAGAGAGGAAGATCAAACAGAAAAGGGGAGGGGGGGGAGATAAAAGAGGCTATTGCATTTCGTCTATGTTAAGGATTTTTTAGCATTAAATGTGAAGTTTTGAGGGGTAGGATTGGAGTGCAGGCGTTGTGAGATGAAGGAAGGCTAGCAACGGGCATTCTTCTGTCAAGAACAACGCAAAGAAAAAGAAAACAAGAAAGGATAAACTAATTTAGGTGAGCATTTTAATTTTGAGTCATATTTCTTTGTTTTATCACATTTCTGTTCAGTTACTCTCTTGTTTATTCTACTTTTGTGCTTTTAAATTGTTTCCATAATGGTTCTTTGCAGTTAAACAAAAAAATACACAAAAAATGATAAATTCAGGTGATGCAAATGTTGGTGTTTGGTTCTCCGAAAAAGTGTTCGGTTGTATGAGAACCGATCAAAAGTGTTCGGTTCAGTGAGGATCATGAAAATTTTAAAGGCGAACAAATTTTTTTAACTGCTGTGTATTTTACACACAAAAGAGAGCTGAAGAGACCCACATTATTGACCAATCACAGAGCTTCAAATCCCTATGCCCATTACTTCTCTAATCCCGTTAGATGCCTCACAAAGCTGTTTTTTCCCCCATGCATGGGTAAGACAGACCGGATTATGCCTACTTGTGTTCAGTTACGTAATAATATTCTAGATCTAGATCGTCATCAAGTGAGAATGGCAAGTCAGACTCAGAGTCAGAGAATGCAAGATCTAGATCTAGATCTAGAACAAGTAGATCTAGATCTACTCGAGTTTCTAATTCTACAACCAGAACAGAATCAAGATCTAGGTCTGCTTTTCAAAGTGTGCAACATGAGGCCAAAAAACAGAGAGACGCCAGGCTACAGAAAATGATGCAAATCAACACTAATCACTTCAAAAATGAGACCTCAATCGAAGACATGATCCAATGCCAGCACTGCCAAGCCATGAAGTTTAGAGATGAATCTAAAAGTATGTGCTGCAGTAATGGAAACGTAAATCCAGAACGATTTCCATCTCTTCCACAGCAATTAGCGGTCCTGTTTGAAGGGACAACTGATTAATCTGTGTGCTTTCTGCAGGACATAAGGAAATAAGACATAAGACAGTTGACTTCTCTTGGCTGTAAAGAAGTGAGAATGAATAGATGGAATCCACAGTTCCGAATTCAAGGCCAGGTTTGTCACCTCATAGGCCCTCTAGAACCTGCCGATGAAATGCAAGCTAGATTTTTGCAAATATACTTCATGGGTGGAAACCAACAAATTCAGAGGTCTTCCATCACCGATGGACTTTGTAACAGCATTTTGTTGGACATTCAAGAAGCACTGAATAAGAATCACAAATACGTGAAGGAGCTGAAATGTGCATATGAGTTTGCAAGCTCTCGCCAAATAGAAAATTTCCCAATTGTTATCAATGAAACAGCGCGACCATTAGGTACACATGAAAGGACACAGCCACACACAACGCACCCACACTAATGAAGAAATGTGGTTTCAAAGAAGTGTTATAAACAGTTCAGTGCAAAGTTCTTTCGTTTGGTGATAATAATATCTTTCTCCACAGGTTATTTTTCCTGCGTTGGTGACTAAAATCTCTTTCCACAGGTCATAACTATGCATCTCTCTCTCTCTCTGACACTCCGTTCATCGAACGAGTAACCAACTAGTATATATATATATATATATATATATATATATATATATATATATATATATCTTTTTTAAAATCCAAAACTAGGCTAAGTGTTGATGCATCAAAGTTTGATCTATTTTGAATCTAAAAATAGAAAAAGACGAGGCAACAAACGTTTGTATCTTTTGTTAATCCAAAACGAGGCCAAGTATTCTTGCAGGAACGTTTGACCTAATTATTTTCGCGAGGCTCAGATTTTGTTCATTCTTGCATGATATTCTTGTGCTTCTTCTAATATACAAATTTATAACTCGTCATTACACCAAGAAAAACTTGCTTCATTCAAACCTCTCTCTCTCTCTCTCTCTCTCTCTCTCTCTCTCTCTCTCTCTCTCTCTCTCTCTCTCTCTCTCTCTCTCTCTCCCCTCCTTCCCTCCCCCCCTCCCTATCCCTTCTCTGTTTTACCCATTCCTGTCTATTCATATATGCTCCTCCCAACATCTTCAGTGATAATCTGACGGAGATCTTCAACCTCTTCTGCATTTTGAGAAGATCACCAGACACAGACTAAACAACTTGAGACAATGTGCTTTTGAGAGGGAATCCTTATCATCTACTGAGTTTTAAATGGTGACATGATTAGAATCAATGTGACGCATCAGTCTAGTTAAGGGATTTTGCCCTTGATGTGTAAGTTGATTTTCTTTTCTCAAGAATTTTTAAACTAGTTTAAATTCATGTGATCATTACTTTTGATACCATAGCAATAAGATAAGTTATAAAGGTAAAAATGGATTGGTATAGACATGTTGCTTGACTTGTCCTTTTCAAATACAGCATTATACCAGGCTTCTGTCATAGTCTTTAAGGAAAGCAGTTGCTGCTCTAAAGAAAAGTATTTAAATTTAACAAAGAAGCAAAATCAGCTGTTATATATGTTTGATGTGGTAAAAAAAGAAATGCTTATGTAAGGTTATTGTCAAATATTACATTAAGCTATTGAGGTCCTTCTATAGTCCAAAAGATATTTACAGTTTAGTGCAGTTATTTATTTCTGAACCATCTATAATATTTTAATTTGTTGTTAGAACGAATTTTGTATTTTCAAAGTAAATGGCTGAAATCTCAGGATCTTGCAGTGATTAGCTTAGCCAAATCAGACATGGCCAATAATTGATGGCTTTCTCTAGTTTGGTCTAATACTCTTAATTCTCTTTTCTTTTTTTTTTTTTTTTTTTTGCTCGTGACAAGATCATTGAAATTTAGGTTTAATTATTGTTTTATCACAATTACAATGGGAATAAGGCTGGTAGACTTAAGACATCAACCCCTTCATGACTTGGCAGAGATATAGGCTTAAAGTGCTGAGATCTTCTGTTGGTTCAACTCAAACAGCCTTGTGACATCATTGCATTATTATCTTTTTTTAGTGTGTGTGTTTTTCTTTATTTTCACCAGTGCGACATGCAGGTTTTTCAATCTTTCATATCATCTCTTTTCTTATCCTTTCTGCTCAAAACAAACTTCATCTTTCACACAAATCATTTTTGGGGGATTTTCTCCAAAAATTAGGAGAGGGGAAAAAACCCTTTGTTCTTGCTTTAAGTATTTGTAGATCAAGACAAATTTTGGGCTATATTTGTAGACCAATCAAAGGTAGTCAGCTTACACCTCATGTACAAGTGAGACTTACATTTTTACCTTGTACTATTCATATCTTTATTTTCAAGCAAATTTCATGCCTACAAAGTGTTGTCTGTGAATACATTCCTTTGTTTTATGGGTTTTTTTTTTCCCTATGTGTGATTTGAGTCCTTTGAACTTTCCAGCTTTGAAAATGTTATAGAACCAGAGTGTGATATTATATTTGCAATCTGTGCTGTATTTATGGCAGTGGTTGTCTATACATAATTTTATGTAGAGCAGCGTCCAACATATGTGGTATCCATCTACGTTCAAACAACAAAGACAATATATATTGCTTACAACTACTTTATTAGATATATGTTTTTTTGTCGTTTTTTTTTTTTTTTTTTGTAACAACACTGCAATCCTTAGATGATTCATGGAAAATTCTCTTTATATCAATGAATTAGGTGCCCTGCTCTTTAGATTAGGCAATCATGACCTTCTGCGCATCTCTATCCCTTGATGCTGTTAGTGCATATGTCACTCATTTTACATTTAGCCACTTTTTAGTCCATGCTATATCTTCTCTCGCTTCTTTCCCCTGCTGCCTTTTCCTTTAAAATAAATCCAGTTGTCACAAAATGTTTCAGTTTCTTTTTTCTCATCACATGACCAAAAAAAAAAAGACTGCCTGTCGCTTACATATGGTATTTTTGAGCAATGATGTGCCAGCTCCTCGTAGCACAGTTTAGTTTGATTTCTTTGAAGTCCATGAATAAGATTCATAGCATTCTCCTTAGGAACCACATTTCTGTTGCCTCCAGTTAATTTTGTAGTTGTTTTTTAAATTGTCCAAGCCTAAATTCCATACATAAGGATGGGTTTAACAAAACACTCCAGTGCTCTTCTTCTCATGTAAATGAGATGTATTCATTTGTGAGTTCTGATTTCAGTCAATGAAAACTCATTTTCAACTTGCACCGTTCTTGATGCGATTTCATAGTTGTTGTGTCCCTCTCTTGTGTCCATTAATTTTGGCAACTAAAAAATTGATGTGTGCACACTCATTGTTTCGATTGACGACTATTGCTTCTGTATGTTTGCTCTTTAATCCATATCCTTTCCTTCTGCTTTCTTCTTCAGTGATGTCTTATAATTGTGGCAAGTCTTCTTTATTTTCTGCAATTAATAGAGCGTCATCAGCGTATCTCATGTTGCTTACTTTGTGCCCTCCTATTTTAATTTCTGGGTATCCTTCTATGCTTCTCAAATCATTTCACTGTCAAGAGAGAAAAGGTCTGGGCAAGAACACATCCTTGTCAGACACCACAATTTATTTTTTGTTTTGTTTTAATGAGCTGATTTACCCATCAACTCATATTGTTGCTGTCTGATATCATTTCATGTTTTTTTTAATCGGTCTTGCCCAAAGACCTCTAACAGACTAGCAGAGGGAAGGATACCCTCATTTCTCTTTCTCAGAGTTGACTCTGATTTGCCGTCCTATATAAGTCATACTTTTTTACCTCTAATTTGAGCAAATATTATAAATTTGATTTAATCTTAAAGCATTCTAAGGTTTACACTTTTTATAAACATACATTTAATTTTTACACTGCTTGCTGTAGCTTTTTTTTTTTGCTATTTAGTAAAGCTAATTTCATATTGAAATATTTCATATTAATTTCATAAGAATGCGATCTTCAACTCATCACTGTATGATGTAACTGTCTAAACCTCGCCTCCATTCTCACTCTTTCTTTTCTCTCCCATTTCTGTCTTTCTGTCTGATCCTGGGTTGAGACTATGAGGATTTTCTACTTTTCACTTGTGCTGTAGTAACAATAATTCTAATCCAGGTTAATTCGAGTCACTTGTGGGATTCACTGACAGTGACAAAACTAGCATTACATGAAAGAATATATTTTTGAACTTCTCTTCCTATATTTTTAGTTAAATAACTACAGTGTACAGTGCTATCTTTATTTACTTACATGTATCTTTATGTAAGTCGCCTTGTAGCGATGTATTTTCTGGCTGTATTTTTACTTCAAGTTTCAAAGAGAGAGAGAGAGAGAGAGAGAGAGAGAGAGAGAGAGAGAGAGAGAGAGAGAGAGAGAGAGAGAGTCCAAAACGGCGGCCACCTGAGAGGTAGCAAATGGATCGAAGAGCTATGTTGGTCCTAGCGAAAATAATCAGGTCAACGTACGTTCTTGCTGGGGCACTGGGCTAGTTTTAGATTGGAACACTGTCTAAGTGTCTTGTTCTAGATTTAGGTAAAGTCATAGATCATACACAGAGAAAACAAACACGACCCAACATAGCTCTTCGATCCATATGGTACCTCTCAGGTGGCCGTCGTTTTGGATTTTCGATTCACTTAGCTCTCTCTCTCTCTCTCTCTCTCTCTCTCTCTCTCTCTCTCTCTCTCTCTCTCTCTCTCTCTCTCTCTCTCTCTCTCTCTCTCTCTCTCTCTCTCTCTCTCTCTCAATACATAAAGCCATTTTAAAATTAATACAAAAGTATATAAATCCACACTGTAAGAAAAAAACACGTCATGGCTGTGGTGGTCAAGATTGTGGTGATAGCAGTAGCAGCAGCAGTGGGTGGAGGAGGAGGAGAAGAAGAAGAAGAGCAGTAATAGGAACCATAACCGTTAAATTCAATCAATTAGGTGCCCTGCTCTATAGAGGTGATCATGACCTTTTATTACTTAAATATATTAAAATTTAAGTTATTTTTGTTTTAAATTTTTCATTATATAAGCCCCTAGTTTTAAATGTTACAAAACTTAAAACCATTTCTAAAGAAACTCAAGTCCCAGGTATATACATTGTCGATTTTAGTCGAGACGCGTATAATACAAGCCTTTTCAGTTGAATATTGCTCACCCGATCGGCTGGTTAATCAGCATACTATTACGATGACGTTTGTTTATAGCTATCTAGAGCAACTCCTTCACAGTCAAAACAACCTCGTTCTCAATCTAACATGGAGAGGACGTGTTTTTCTTACAGTGTCAAGACCATGGTTCTTGCTGGTACCCATCGGCCTAGTTTTGGATTAACAAAAGATACAAACGTTTGTTGCCTCGTCTTTTTATCCCAGTCTTTATTTGGCTAAGGTTTCACCCCCCACATTAAACTTTTTTTGTGATTCCTTTTCAGAAGTAAAACGTGGGCCTTGTTTGAATCCTCGAAGCTTTCTTATCATCCGGTTACTATATCTCTTGATAACGCTTTTAAAGAGAACAGGGAAAATATGTTGACTAGAGTAAAAACCTAATTAATGAATACGTGGAAAAAATCTTTTGTGAATTATCAATTGTGCTTTATTGTAATGCAATGTAAGCTGAAAGTCAAACAGATTCAAGTTCATTTAACATGCAATGCCCTTATCTCTTTTAATGAAAATGTCATATTCATTTATGTTATATACATAAGTTTCATTGGCGTTATTTTTAAAAAACTGTATTATGTGTCTTTTTTTGGAAACAATGTGCATAATAAAATTATTTATTTTTATATTTTTATAATTTGGATTTCTCTGAATAAACTCAGATAAGACTCTTTTTTATCTGTCTTTGTTATTTTTGATATTGTTCCTGTTTTTAATACCTCCCACATTCAATACATTGATAGTTTAAACCCAAAGGTTTTCGTATGTGTTTATGGTATTTATCAAGTGATTTCAATTCATTGCCATTTGCACAGAGTTTAAGATCTGTCATTTTTATACAAAAGAAATATTGAACTCCATTCAAAGTAATAGAAACATAAACTCTATTACCGAATTGATAATGTGTAGATGGTATGTGTTGGGAACATAACATAGAATAGCCAACTGCCACATAGATGGTGAATCAATATTGAATAATTAAATAGGGGGGAGAAAAACCTCTATACTTCTATCTCTATAAACAAGCATAATAACAAAATATCATTACATTAGAATAGAATACGAAAAAAAAAATATCAAAACGGTAGAATCGATTTCGATGTTTTCTTTCTCTATACCAATGCTGTAGAATCGAAATGATCTCTGTAAATCATCAAAATAATACCATATTATCAAAATATAATCGAATTTGAGACCGGAGTAAAAAGTGCCCTTATATATCCTTTTCATAACATTTTTTTTTTTTTTTTAAAGTAATAATCATAATAATCCTCTTGGCTATGAGAACTGTCCATAGCATTATTTATAGATATTGTTCTATTTCCGCTCCCTTTAGTAAGACACTCTGCTTCCACGGTTATAGCTAATCTTGATTTACTCAAGCAGGATATAGCTGGTAACACTCAGCGGCTGCATATATTGAATTAATTTTATATTCACATGTTCTCTTAATAAAACAAAAATGACACGATTTTCTTTTTGGGTTGAGAGAGTTGGCAATAAGCTTTTGTACTGGATTTGGAGCAAATCCTTACGATTGGACTGATGACTCGAAAAAGATCGAGATATAGATAGAGATAAAAGATCTGGGACGGGCTAAAAAGATAATAGTTATTGTGAAATGTGAGGAAAGAGAAATAAGCAGGTACATGGTCACTAACGCCAACCGGCACGACACTCCATAATGGTTTCTAAAAAAAAATAAAAAAAATTGTGTTTTAAGATAATTTCTCAAAAAAGACAAATATACGAATAAAACATCCACTATTACTTCTCGCTAGATAACCTAATTTCGATTGAAAGGTTTGAAATTGGATAAACTTCGGACTTTGATATTTTTGCAATTAGATTAATTCATATTCTCGGTCTACCTAGATCTATACCGGGATTGAATTGTTGTTGAAACAATAAGAGAGTGACCGCCACCCTTTATGATTTAGGGATGGCGGACCATTCAAGAGCCCAAGAGGCTATGAAAATCACTCTAGAGGATCTAGACAATCAAGAGTTTGACACAAATGAAATTATGATAATTTATAGGAAAGAGAGCTACCCAGTGTAGTTGGGATGATATTCAAGTAACTCTGAATATAACGACTGGACAAGCTGCGGAAAACGGCAATCAGTGCAGTATTACCTGACATATCGACGGCTGAGACTATAACAATTACACGTAAAAAAAAAAAAAGACAAGCAGAGTGTAACAGATTTGTGATGATGATGGGTGATCTGTTAGGCTCTGTTCGTCTAGGGATATTCAAAAGTATACACAGCCAATCACACGACTCGTCCGTAGCAAGGAAGTCCGAAAGTCCGAAAGTAAAGGTTACAAACTGTTTAATCCAACACAAGAGCTAGACTGTACAATATCTGTAGGTTGACTCAATAATCACTCACTGTAGACTCACTGCAGACTCAATGTTGTTGACTCACTATGAACTCTATGAAGTTGACTCACTATGAACTCTATGATATTGACTAACTAAATATAATTTGGATTCTTATTTATACAAAATCTCGTCGAATCATCTAGAAAAGGAATTACATAAATCTTAAGAGGACATTCTCGGTACACGTCATTAGCAATTAAGCAACCAATCAAAACAAAGGTAAACAAGGGGTGACGAGATCATTACTATGCTAGAACTAAGTCGGAGATTCGAGAAGAATCTTGACCATACAAGTGCGGGCTGTGTTCAATAAACAAAACTAACTTCTTATGCTTGAAATACAAACGTTATGCAACCAAATAAGATAATGTACATAGATCTAGCCGATCCGCTACCCAAAAGTTACGCACCAAAAAAAGGGTGAGGAAATGAATAGATCAACTTATAGTACAATGCGTTACACAGAGCACGGAATAATTTTGATAGAAGAGACTCGTAGCTAATGCTGAGAGCATTAAATTTTACTAACAAGTAGAAAAGAGAGGGTGAGGTGGTGAACAGATGAACGGTACATTAGCAGAGAGAGAGAGAGAGAGAGAGAGAGAGAGAGAGAGAGAGAGAGAGACAGACAGACAGACAGACAGACAGACAGACAGACAGACAGACAGACAGAGACAGTGACAGAGAACTAGAGGCTCGACAAATTGCTGTGACAAAGCTAATTTCTAGATCCCAGCATCTTTTTTGCCAAACTGAGGAGAAGATCTAGAAGTGGATTCTAGATTTTAAAAAAAAAATGTTTCTTTGAAAACACTTTAAAATGTTTTTAATATCTAGCTGTAAGAGTCTGGGGACACAGCGAAATTTAAGCCAGCATGGCCACTTTGTTTGGTTCTGTTCAACTCTTACAATCCTGTGATCATCAGGCTATCACCAATCGTATTCTTGTGATCTTCGTCGTCAAAGCCGTTCTTCTGGTTGTTGTTGTTGTTGTTTTCCTTCTTCTTCATCTTCGACAAGTACCTCTACCAGAATGACCAAAGAGAGATCAAAGAGGATTTCCTTCCCCACACTAATCTAAATTGGATACTACATTGATGATATTGTATAATTATGCTGGCATATGAAGATAAAAACACAAGAATTTGTTTCTGCAGAGATGATCTTGTTGTACTATGCTGATTTATAGAAAAAGAAACACATGTATTCGATATTATGTTAATTCATGACGATAGAAACACTTGAATTCGATTATACAGTGATAATGTTGGTTTATTATGCTGGTTTATACAGGAAAAAAAATCTAGAAATCGATTCTAAAGTTGTTTTTAATGATTTTGTATTATTATGCTGGTTTATACTGATAGAAACACTAGAATTCAGTGATGATATTTTATTATTATGCAGGTTTATGAAGATAGTAAAAACTAGAATTTGATTCTACAGTGATGAAATTGTATTATTAAGCTGGTTTAGAGAGATAGAAACGCTAGAAGTAAGTACAACCTGATAACAAAGTTCTATCTGTGAAAGGGACAGAATGATAGATTTTATTGTGATTCAACATGCAAGTAAAGAGAAAGACATTTTTTCCCAGGTTGTGGTAGATTTAATCCACAAATATATTGCTTCTGTAGAGTGGTTAAAAGTAATATCATTTACTGTTATAAAAATGACGGATGATAAGCTCTGTACAATGAATTTAAATCACTTAATGATTAATATAAACATTTGGGTAAACTCTGAATGTATTGAATGCAGGAGTTATGCAGAGTTTTATACAGAGTTTATTCAGAGACATGCAAATTATAAAAAAATAATAGATAAATTTCTAATACACACTGTTTCACAAAAGTATTTGATTGAAGAGTTAATTTAATCTCATTAAGATCTGACATAGATTTTGGTAATCATCCAAATAGAACACACTTTACAGATTAATTTAAAAGTAAAATGAAACATTTTAAGAAAATCTTTCTGAAACTACAATAAATATAACTGAACAAATGTTGTTGTTGTTGTTGTTGTTGTTGTTGTTGTTTTGTTTTGTTTTGTTTTGTTATCTAATATTAAAGCTCTTATCAATTAGGAAAAATGGAAGAATTCTCTCTCCCGTTCAAGATTATCAATCATTTTTAAGGGGAAATTTTCGCATAAAAAACAAAAATTTTTTCACTCATTCACAGACACATTCTAGGATGTATTTCGTCGTATGGCTATAGAGTGTCGATTTATTCAAGTGTCCACCATTCAGACAAAATTGTTTTTCCTGGATCGATTTAACAGACAAAATCAACAAAGTCCAAAACGGCGGCCACCTGAAAGGTAGCCAAATGGATCGAAGAGCAATGTTGGACCGTGTTTTCTCTGTGTATGACCTCTGGCTTGTAATTAACTAAATCTAGAGCAAAGCATTGTTGAGGCAACAAACGTGGGACCGTTTTTCAATCAGTTTCAGCATTAGAAAAAAAAATTAAATAAAAAAAAAAAAAAATCTGGGTTAGAAGTATGCTCATATGGGCGTGTGCTGTCATTGGGTTTTTATTTTTTCCTCCCATTGTTTTGCTTTCACCCTATACGTTTTTTCGCACGAAAAGCGCGACTGAGTCAACTGGCTGATGCAATATGCCGCGACATAATTATCTCTCAGTGTATTGACCCCGTGACCGCGTGAGCTCAAAATTTCTGAAACTTACGCACCACCCCTTGTTTTTCCACTGCGTGTGTGGTATGTAAGAAATACAGCGCAGAATGCCTTGAACATATTATCATCTTGTGCAACGCCTAGCATTTCTTCTGTGGGTATGGTGGGTCTAAGACACATAATAGAGTGTTTTAAAAATAACATCAATGGAATTTATGTAAATGATATAAACGAATATGACATTTTTACGTACGTTGATATATTAAAAGAGATAATACATATAAGATCATTGCCTGTTAAATTATATCTAATCTGTTTGACTTTCAATCAACATTGCATTACAATTAAACACATTTGAAAATTCACATCAGATTTTTTCCTAACGTTCATTAATTAGGCTTTTGCTCCAGTAAACATATTTTTTCTTGTGCTCTTTAAATGCGGTATGAAGAGAAATAGAAACTGGATGCTAAGAAAGCTTTGAGGATTCAAACAAGGTCCCACGTTTTACTTCTGAAAAGGAATCACAAAAAAAGAAAGATTAATATGGGGGTGAAACCTGAGCCTAATAAAGACTAGGTATTTGTAAAATTTTAAATATATTGTATTTAAAATAAATCAGATATAATTTAAAGACAGTTTATGATCAGAATTATCACAAAATTATTTGATTCAAGAGCAAATTTAATTACATCAAGAACTCACATAGATTTTCGTATTTATCTAAATAGAACATACTTTACAGATTTAGATAAAAGCAAAGCTGGACATTTTTAGAAAATCTATCTAATAATACAATAAATATAATTGAACAAACTTTTATTTTTTTTGGTTGTTGTTTGTTTTAAACCTACGATTAAACCTCTTATTATCTAGGGAGAATGGAGGAATCCTCTCTCCCGTTCAAGATTATCAATCATTTTTAAGAAGAAATTTTTGCATAAGGGAACAACATTTTTTTTCACTCATCCACAGACACATTCTAGGATGTGTTTTGTCGAATTACGACTCATCAGTGTTCCTGGTCCATGTAGCTCTTGAATGACTCAGTTTTTCAGTCCTCCAAGTCTTTCTTTTCTCTTATCTTGTCTCCTGAACATGGAGATCCTTAGCTTTACAGGCCTAGGCTCTCTTCCAGCTATTCTTCCTGGACCTAAACTTCTGGACTGGTCTTTGCAGCTTCTGCCTCTGTGGTCTCGAAATATAATATCCTGACAGGACTTATTACAACATGTTTTTACACCCCTCCCCTTTTTTAATCTTCAGTTCCTGATCTATGTTGTTCTTGTGCACATCAATACTTCAGTGTTCCGGGTCTTTTTCTTACCTGTCCATGAATAGCTCTAGCTTAAGGCTCGGAATTATCTCTTCCAGTTTCTCTTCGTAGTCTTTAAGTTCAGGTCTTTGCATCTCCGCCTTTTGTGATCTCTAACCATGATATCATGATCAGAATTATTATAAAAATGGAGAAAACAAATTGAAAAAGAAAATACAAAAAACATTTTCATTCAAATTGTGTGTATTATGAAGTACTGAAAAGAAATGGGATTATTTGTCAGAATTTTTTTTTTTTTTTTAATGCTGGAAAACAAAGCGTTTGAGCTAAAAGCAGGAAAAAAATATCTTAACTAAATCAGTTTATAAAAGCCCTGGCTGAGAAGGAAAAATTCAACAAGTACTACATGAAAGTAAAAATGACAAGAGGAAAAAAATACCGTCTTAAGCTAGACTACGACGTAATATTTTTAGACTGACCGACATCATTTGCATAAACTCCTCCCACCCAGCGGTACGTAGCAGAATCGCTTTTCGCAAACATGCTAGCCCTCTCACCGTGAACGTAACTGTTAATAATTGCTACATGATGACTGCCAGCGATGCTCAAATGCTACCGGTACTGAGTACAGTAGTCTCCGGATAAACGCACGGTCCTCGGGAGGCTTCAATAGCGTGCGTTTAGGAGATGCGTGTCTTTATAAAAAGTAATGAAAAAATTTTGGTTACTTCCCTTATAGCACTGCATAATGCAGGGTTATTTCCCTTGATTATACACACATTTGGCGTGAAAGGGAGGTTATTAAACCTTTGAGTTCAGCGACGTTTTGGGTTCTTTTATTTTTATTTATTTATTTTTTTTTATTCTTTGTTTTTATTAAAGAACATTGAAATAACGAAATTCGTAAGAACATTGACAATTGAAGTTTCATGAACAAAATGTCTAGAATCTTAATCTGCGTTTCCAACGCTAATCTCTTGTGAGTAGACATTATGTATCGTATCGAGTATGTCGATGAAAAAAGAGACTAGACTCTGAGAGTGTACGCTACTGACGGATGAAATCGCAATGAGTGAACGACCAATCTTGACTATGACTAGACTTGTTTTACACAGATGATGCCTGACAGTGATACACCACGTGCAAACTTCAGACAACCGTGCAACGCAAAAAGCGAGGGAGGAGGGGAGAGGATACTAGCCGTAATGGATAGATCTGACCAGGCAGACACAAAGCAGCGAAAATTGCATCACCTTGCCTGTGCTCCACTCCAACCCTCCCCTCCCTACCCTTCCAAGCTTGTGGCCGATCCCATGGCCCAGGTAGAGGGCATTGTGTGTTTAGATCTATACGATGATACTGGTGTACAGCCTTTGTCCTCCACCCCTTCCCTTTCGTGTACCGGTATGATGTGTGTAAGCATGGTAGCAGGGTTTTCAGGCTGCCATGTACCGTAATAGCGTGGATATTTCGTCCACTTTACTACCGGGTACAGTAAGCAATGCCGATTTAATAATTTCAAAGCGTGCGTTTAGGCGATGTAGCGTGCGTTTAGAGTATACCGATTACATAGTAAAAAATCGGTCAGACCTCTTCAGCGTGTATTTAACCGAAGCGTGCTTTTAACTGGCGTGCTTTTATCCGGAGACTACTGTACTAGCCTGGACCAAGTGCAAGCGCGCTATAGAGAGTGTGTTTCCACTGCTCCACTGAATGCTCACACAGTTACATTACATAACAATCACATGATCCGAGACAGTTATACCAGCAGCAGCAGCAGCACATTTCACTGGTCTAAACAGCTGACCAGACTGACCAGGCCTAACGCTCGCTTGCGGCTTCCGATGTAAACAACGCAGGCTGATTTGCACACGTCACTAGGGAAACCACGTGTTTGTTACGTTATGACTCTTGCTTACGCTACGTAACTCAATCTGCGAAACACGGCTAATGGTTCTTTATGGGCACGGCCAGTGTATTACATCTACTTCGTGACAAGTGAACCATCGCACACCATGCTCTGAATTCATCCATATTATTTATTCTTTATCTTTGGTACAAAGAAGCCAAAAATACATTGTGTATTAAACAAGAAATACTTTTAATGATAACCAATTCCTTCTTTCAAACGTCAGGTAGTGTAGTTAGGCTTCTTGAGCCTCTCGTGATCGGCAAAAACAGGCAATAAGTGTTTTTTAATGAATGTAGAAATAAATAAGTAGTAATTTCTGTGGCTAAAATAAATGACACCTTATCCCATACAATGTTTTTTTTTTTTTCCTCAAGAATAACACTGGTTTCCAAAATTACAGTTCATAAGCAATATAGATCGCCAGTATGCAATTGCAATTACCAACAGCTCTATTATAATTATATTCTAAAATAATCAGAAAAGTTAATTTCAGAATTTTACAGCCGCATACTATCGTATCTCGAGTTATGAGCTAAAATATCTCAATTATACTATAGTAAGTCAAATTACGATAGTACACGCTGTGGATTTCACGGAGCTCATGATACGATATTTTAATTAATTGTAATCGCGAGGTCATAATTAATGATAATTATGACTCAGAGGTTTTGTCAAAACATGCGCATGGTAATTGTCTGTATTTTGCCGAAAAATCTCGATTTCTGAAAAAATTTGACTTACAAAAGTTTACGTTGCGACCCTCGATATAATGGAGAATGTTTTATCAGTAAAGAAAAGAGAGATAATGCGATAGAGAGAGAGAGAAGGAGAGAAAGATAGATAGATAGATAGATAGATAGAGAGACAGGCAGACAGACAGATAGACAGGGAGAGAAATAGAGAGAGACACACACAGATAGGAGAGAGAGAGAGAGAGGGGGGGGCATTATTTACTCTGTCATTCGCCTTTCACTTGTTGTGTACCTATTTGTTTTGCATGAGGCTGCGAAAAGCCATTTTGGTTTCTCTCTCTTTTTTTCTTTTTTTTACTTCTACTCTATGTTTATTTGGTTATCCATCCATAATAAATCTTTTTCTCTTCCTCCTTACTCAATCTTTCTGTCTGTCTGTCTGTCTCATGTGTGTGTGTGTGTGAGTGTCTCTCTCTCTCTCTCTCTCTCTCTCTCTCTCTCTCTCTCTCTCTCTCTCTCTCTCTCTCTCTCTCTCTCTCTCCCTCATACATGCTCTGATCTCTTTGTGCCACTCCCATATTTTCCAATTATTTCCTTCTACATCCCATCTTTCTCCGTTGTCTCTCTGTACATATCGACGCCGTTTAAGACCAAGAGATAGGTGTCAGTCAGATTCCTCACGTCCGAGCAACGAATCAACATACATCTTTTTAGCACCAGAAAACAATTGTTTGATTACGTTTTGTTTTTTTTCATGCGGCGTTAGAGTTGAGTGGAATAGATTTCTGGAAAACGCTGATAAGGGAAAAAAGCTAATTCTGTACTTTCCCAGTCTAAGTAAAAACCCTTCAAACGCTCATTAAAAAGCTATAAATTCAGGCAAAACTGCCAAAAGGTACATCTCCTTGAAGGAATTCATGTTATTTTATAAACTTACTTACATGACAGTGAGCCTTTAAAAGGATCTTTAAATATACTTGGATTTTACAAAATATGCTGGCTGTTCTTATTTTGTATCTTCCAATCCCATGCAAGTAATCATTCTAGACGCTCAACGTAGCCTATGTAGGCCTAACCACAAAAAGCGCCCTAGAGATGCACAGTGACTGCCTCGCATGAATTCAGAGCTGCCCGTAATTATATTCGCATCTATACGATAATGAACATGTGAAGGGATCTATAGATATATCGAAATTTTTACACAATTACCGATATAAACTATTCTCATTGTTTTGCGTCTCACAGTGGTTATGGACGCAACAGCCTGTACTGTGCGGCTTTTAGCCTGAGTCATGAGGTTTTTTCTTTCTTTCTTTCTTTTTTTTTTAAGGTAAGAATTGGTGATATTCATTCATTTTTTTTTAAATGAGGCCTTCCTAGGACAAGGTGACCTCTAGCCTCTCGTAACATGCGAAAAGAACGAATGAATGAAGCAGCGAAATGAGACACAAAGCTCAGCACAAGGCACAGTTTCGAATCTTACAGGCAGGATCCCGGGTAAATCTCAGGGCGGGCGATCTACCCAAAGACCACCGGCTCTCTAGTCCTTATTAAACCTTACACCGTTAGAGATGTTAGAGAAATGTGTAAATGAACTCTGTGTGTGTGTGTCTGTGGAGGGTGAGATAGAGAATCAAACACAGATATTGAGAAGGGTGAAAGGAAAGACAAAGACAGGAAAATAGAAAGACGGGTTGCTAAACAGAGAGAGATAGAGACCAGACATGCTAAAAACAGAGATAGATAGATAGATAGATAGCTAAATATATATATATATATATATATATATATATATATATATATATATATATATTTATATATACACACACACTCATATATATATATATATATATATTCACATATATATGTGTGTGTGTGTATATATATATATATATATATATATATATATATATATATATATATAGAGAGAGAGAGAGAGAGAGAGAGAGAGAGAGAGAGAGAGAGAGAGAGAGAGAGAGAGAGAGAGAGAGAGAGAGAGAGAGGCGGGGGGCGGGGATGGAAAATATACAAAGGAGAATAATTCTTAAACGTAAAAAAGTTAAAGTGTTGCGGCAAAACTTGGGTTTTTGTGCCAACACTAAGTTAATGATGACTAACATTGAAGCACGGTGATACAGGTCTCAAATTATTTTGACTTTGCATATCTTAAGACTTTCCATAAAGATGTAAATTTTATCACTATTCTAAGCCCATTACTTGAACTGCTTTTATTTAAGAATAAGCGTACTTTTTATGGATGCAGGCCTAAACTGCATACTTCTAGATAATATTTATCTCTACCTCTAGGTTGCAGTATTATCGTAATGAAGGAAAAAAAGAGCAACAACTGCAATATATGGTTTAGGGAAAAAAAAATAATTATTTACTTTTCCAACATTGGATACAAAAAGCAGAAAAGTAGCCCTGATTTAATGTCACTCTACGCAATAATAACCCCCCCTATAACTATAAAATCTACAACACCCTTTTCAGTATTATCTGGCAAAAAATTAAAGGACAAATAATTTGAGAGTGATTCCCCTTCAAGAATGGCGGCCTCACTGGAAAGCGACCAGAAGTGAAACCAAAACAGAAGCATTTATACCCTATGTACGACATCAGTTTCAAGTAAATAAAAAGGATATATCCATATCTTGATGAACGTGTATGTTTTAGACCTTTTTTTTTCTATTTTGCAATTCCGGTCATCTAAGAAGTTACGGGCTGGACGGGACGGTTTGAAACTTGTAAGAAAGTCTTGCCAATTCTGCAAGATATTCTTCAAGTTCAATCCTCTTGATTTCAAAAGTATTTCCTTGAAAATATTTGTAAAAACCTAGATTTAAATCTTCTGTAAGGATCTTGTAAATGTGCTCGAATGGGGCCCATTTTCTTATGAAATTAAGTAATGAGAGAACTTTCATAAACATGTCTACAGGCCTATATAAACTTATTTCAAACTTTACAAAATTTGTTGTATAAGAAAATTGCAGATCTAAGATCTAGTCTAGTTCCAACTCACGTTAGGCTTCTCAATTGAATGTTGCCCGACGAAATCGAAACTTGTAGTTTAATGGGATTTTAGAGCAATACAAAAATGCTTATATCTTGAAAAGGATTTATTTGCGACGAATTAAACCTTCATTTGTGTTCAGCTTATCAAATTCATTTTAAATAAAAAAAATACAATTTTAAAGCTTGGGTGAGTTGGGCCGATAACTGCAAGCAATAATACCCAAAATTTAGCATCTGGCAGGTTTCTTCAAAATAGTGCTCATGAGAACCTTAAATCTTTGAGTTGCTGTAGATTCACTGATAGTTCCTTAAATAAAATGTTCAGTTCTTGTGTTTATGTGTTAAATATAACTCAAATGAACATCACATGCCATTTTAAATAGTCTTTCGTCATTTAAAAATTTTATGTGAATTTTTTTCTATGAGGGTTGTCTCGTTTTCAGAAACAAGTTTCCCATTTTTTTTTGGCCCAACCATTCATTCAGAACTGACAAATAAAAGAAATGTTCTTTTCCATAAAACAAGATTCATAGCTAACAACAGAGAAATCTTTATTTACAATTATCACCAAACAGAAAAGCCCTACCGACCAAAATTTACCTCATAGCTCTATAGAAGAAAGTGTTGATGGCATTTACAAAAAATGTTAGGATTATAAAAGCTGTAAATATCGCCTCAGCAGCAAAATCATTCGTCCTTGACCTGTGTGCATCTGACGAGAAAAGACAGCCAGTCATTGTTATCAATTGCTGATATTTAACCTATGCCGGGTCGGAGGTCAACGTGCTCTTGTTTCTCACAAAGTGAAACCCTCGGATGATTCAGTTATGTGCCATTTCTTCATCCTTCCAGTAGTTTTCTGTTTATTTGGGCTCTTTTTACCCCTGAAAAATTCCGAAGTCGACTGGCAAAGTCGCCCTTGTAGATCTTAGCTTACTTTGCAAGATTTTGTTCTGGTTCTTCCAATGCACTAATTTGAATGTTTTGCCATAGACAAGTTTAAAATGCTTATGCTAAAAGAGAGTTTTTCTTAATAAATGAACAATTGTGTGGTTATAAATATTTTAATGATATCAAATCTTAATCATGATGATGACTTTTTCCAGCAGCCAAGCCACTTTTCCATTAAAACTTAGTTCCTTACAAGTTTCAGAAGTCTTAACCTCCCCCCCCCCTCTCCCAAAAAAAAAAAAGACACAAAAACAGCTGCACATTAGCAAAGACACATATCATTATCAATCACCAGCAAATTTCAATACAAGATCAACTACTCCAGTTGGAATGAAGCTAAGAGTACAAAGTCTGTAATACAATTTACATGCACTATTAATAGTCACAGTGTAAACAAAGCTTTTTTTTTTCTTTACTGTTTAGATCATGTTTCTACACATTTTCAATAATACTCAATTTATAAAAGATTGTAATCCCCCCCAAAGGAGAATCATAATGACATGTTTCATTCAGCAATCAAGTCATGTTTCTTTTAGTTTAGCACGATTTACTTTAAGTCTTAAAACCCAAAAAACCGATGTATAATAGTCTAAGGCCCAAACCAACCACCACCATGCAGGTTAGAGAGGTCTGGATCTTGGCCAGAAAAAAATTAAAAAGTAATGTCAATCTTGACGGAGACAACTTTCAGCAAATCAAAGACACAATTAAGGGCACCTATATTTTTCATTATAATGCACATCTGAGACTTTCCTTACTATACATGATTCTTATTTACATTATTGTTTGTGTTTAAAATATAGTGTTTGCTTGTCATGTCATGTTCTTATAGTCAGCATGCATTCTTAGGAACAAAAAAAGACATAAATTATATTTTGTGGGGGTGTTTTACATTATGTTTTACCAGAAAGTCAGATACATTTTTCTAATAGGGCAATTCCTAAACATTCTTGAAATGTCATTATGTTATGTTTTGCACTATTTTTGCAAATTCTTTGTTTTAGTTTGGGCCATTTAGAGTAGTTTAAGGTCCAAATCTTGAATTTCTAAAAAGATCAAGGGGAGTTAACTTTGAATGGCATTTTTTGAAAAACGATGGGGCTGTTACAGTAGCTTTTACTAATATCATATTTTGACTGCTCAAATAATTTCCTTTCCAGCCATATATATAACACAATATATTTTGGTAAATATAAAATTTTTGTATTTCTAGAATATGGGTAGAATACTTTTCATGAAACCTGCCACCTTGAAAGCTATTAATCTAGAGATCTAGTACTCTCTTAGGAAAACGTTTGTTCTGATTATGCCCCTTTATATAGGCCTAAAGACTATATAAAATGAATGAAATTCAGACAAAAATGTGCAGATGTTTTGTAATCAGCTTCTTTTCACCATTTGGCAAGAAACTTACAGTGCAGTTCCCCACAAAATAAAAGCAAAAAATAAAAATTCATTGGCTATCAGTATCATTGTTCATCTTAAAGCCTCTTTTTCATTCCTCAGCCGGAAACATCTCTGGATATAATTAATTACCAAAGAGATAGTCCCTGAACACTTGTTTTTTATCCTTGGAGTGACAAGTTTTTTTTTTAATTTTAAAACAGTGAAAACAAAAGATTTTATTCGTTCAATATTTTTATGTCCTTTTCTTGCAAATCACGTAATTATAAAACCCTCGCAAATATGAAATGGATTCTTAAAAGGCTTTTAAATTAAAATTCCCACCATCCATTGAAATTATATAACAGTTTATTTGCTTTACCTTAAGATACATCTGAATACTTTTTTTTTTATTTCCACAGGTTTTCTCCATCTTTTTCAAACTTTTAAACCTTATCGATTGCTTGTTTTTGCACACTGGAAATGGATACAACTGGGCCAGACAAGCAGTCATGCACCTGCCCAATCTGCATGTATATTATGATAGAACCAGTTACCATGCCATGCAAACACACTTTGTGCATATACTGCTACAAGCAGACAGTCGCCCAGTCCAACCTTGTCTGCCCTATATGCCGCCAGCGCATCTCGGTATGGGCACGTCGTGCTGCAAAGACAAATACACTAGTGGATCAGAAGAAGTGGGTGGTTATTCAAAGGGCTTTTCCTCAAAAGGTCAAGAAAAGGATGGAGGGAATGGCGGGAGGCTTTGAAAATGAGGTAGATGATGAAGAGGATGATTCAGATGACCAAGATTGTGAAACATGTAAGAGAAGACCAAACTTTAACTTTAATGGGTTTTTTTTTAAGTACCAATATACATAAAGAAAAAGATATAGGCGCTAATTTTTTGGGTGAATTTCTTTAGTAGTACTCCTTGCATGCTGTTGATGATGTAGAAAAAAATTCTTTTAAATTTAGTCCGTACAGCATTTAATGATACATTAATGATACGACTGAACTTTCAAAATCTGATTTATTTGTTTGAATTAAAAAATTTATTTTAATTTTAGAATAGTTATAGAAAAGTTAAAGCCCAGAAAAAAAAATGTAGCACATCTAGAACCAATAAAAGACAAAATTGTGAAAATATTGAATTGAAAAAAGTCATTTATAAATCTTTTTTCTTTATTCTCATTTTTAACACTTCTTTAGACAAGGAGGACATCACACTTTTTCTTGCACATTACTCAATGCAAATGTAGCTTTAGTTATGTTTTCTTCTCAGGATGTATATCTGCAAGTAAACTAAGGACATTGACGTGTTTGTTTGCATGCTATCGGAAATGATAATTTCAAAAGTTTTAACATGACTGTGCAACTCCTCAGATTTAAGGAAACTCAAAGAATTATCCAAACCAGGGGAGATTCACCAGGAGTATGAAGCAGCTATGAGAAAGGTATTTGCTAACTAACATTTACGTAAATCACTTTCCATTCCTGTGTTTCCTTTTTCATTTTTTCTAAATGGAGATTTCATAAATTAAGATTATAATAAAATTGTTCAGCAGTGTTTCGCAAAAGAGATGGATGCCAACCATTGCAGATGAATTACAGGTTATATTCTTCTGTTTTCTCGTTGTATTGTGTTATGAATTGTTACCTTTTGATCATGGCTCAGTTAAATTTGATTTTTTTCTAGAGCTATATACATGAAGTGTAGACATTCTTGATTCAGTAGCAATATCCAAAATGAACAGCTTGGAAGGGAAGCAAAACTTAAAATTATACAAGTTGCTGATAAAAGTCTAATGTTTTGAGGCATTTCTACTAAACCAATCGTATTTGAAGTGTGTAAGATTCAGAAGATTCAGAAGACAGTTAATTAGCATTGATTGCTGTGTTAATGTTCAACTCTCTTGGCAAACTATAGAGCCAGAGATAATTCAAGGGGTGAGAAATTAAAATAACATAGCTATCTTTTATATCTTAAGAGACCTGTTAAACTGAAGGACAGTCATTAGGCGCTAGCAGTTCAAATGATTCAGTGTTGATAACTTTACTCTCAGGTAATCATTTTTTACCCTGTTTCTAAAGGTAGCTTAGCCTTTTGTTTTTAAAAACAAGGTATTGGACTGCAAAGAATTCAAACAAAACAGTGTTACAGTCACTCGTTAATAGAATATATATATATATATATAAAAAACCTTTTTTGGCCATGTATTGAGAGGAGAGAAATTGGAACATCTTGTGACAACTGGAATGATAGAAGGAAAATACAGCACGGGAAAAACAGCTTGAACAGATGTTGGAAGGACTTACAAAGTGGCTAAAAGTAGGGTGAGTGACAGATGCACTGAAAGAGACAAGGGATAGAGATGCGTGGAACGTTATGATTGCCTACACGAAAGAGCACAGCACCTGATAGTTGGATTGATCTGCATGACAGTCTCAGCCTTACTTTTATGCAATTGCCACAGGATACATGATTTACGAAAGCCTTAATGCTAACATTTTTGTTCTTAACTATAGTGTGTATTGCAGATACAAAAAATTGCAAATTAATAAAGGATTCAGGATAAGGGTTGATTTTTGTTTTTTGTTGTTGTTGTTGTTATTATTATTATTATTATCTTCATCCTCTTGAAATTGTCAATGTCTCACTTCCTGGATATCATTTTTCTCTTTTTTTTTTTTTTGCAGCAACAGCACAGAAACATTTGAAAATATAACCTTGTTAATAATTAAAAAGAAATTTATTACAAAACAGAATGGTTAGTTTACAAAACATAATCTTCAGCAATGGTTGGTATCTCAGAGGGAAGGAAGCTTGCTATGCTCATTGCTACATCTCAGCACAGGTTTTTCTATCCTTTATTGTCAGCTCCAGCAGCAGAGAGAGCTGGAGGCGAAGAAAGAGGAGGAGGCAAGCGCTGCTTTGATCCAGGCCCTGCAGGAGGAGGAGGAAAAAGAGATGGAACGAATAAGGAGAGAGAGGGAGGACGCGGAGAAACTCGGTTTAGCCATGGCGCAGCAACTTGAGGAGGTGGGCAAGGAGTTTTGCGATGTTTTGGTTTACTTGCAGCTTTAGGAATACTGATACATGACGTTTTCTTCCTTCTGAAGCATTCTGCTTTACTGTCTTCTAAATATTTGACAAACTGTAGACTACTATTTGAAGTTTTGCCTGAATGTTTTAGATTCCCATGTGGATGAGATGGGCTTTTTTTCTCAAAGATTACTGAAAACGAAAAGAAGGTAAATTTTTTTGCCCGAAGACCAGCTACTCAACTTTTAGTTCACTCGCGTAGGTATGGCAATTCACAACCAACCAGGGTCAAGTTATGGTCATCGGTCATAAAATTTACTTGTGTAAGCATCTAGCTCCAATTAATTTTCTGTCTATTTTTTTTTTTTACAGTTTTCTTAAAACACTAAGATTAGATGGATATGAATAAGATAATATTCGATTGTTTATTAATTTTATTTTGGGAGTTTGTAGGTGACAAATGGCTAGTTTTCCTGACAGGCCTATATTTTTTATGCAATTTGTATTACCCCCACTTACGTAAAGGCAATTGAAAATAAGCTATTTTGATAAGTGGACATTAAAAAAGTATATGAATTTCTAAAATATGAGAGACTAAATAAAATATTGTACTTACAATGATATAAAAATCTACTTAAAATGTAAAACCAAATTTTCATTTGATCTAATTATACACTGATAACAGGATTGGTAGTTGATAAACTGCTCTAGGATGTTCTTTTATCATCATTTTGCTGGCGCTTCAGTAATAATGATGTGGTAAAGACACATAATTTCCAGTGCATTTGATCCTTTCCTTATATATATATATATATACATTGTTGATTTTGTGGAGCTCTTACTAAAAGTTGTCTAGTCTTTGTTTAACTGTTATTTCATCACCAACACAAGTACATTAACATTTTGTGAAATTTTGAGCTCTCTTAGTAGCAAGGCTTTCTTTCTGTTACATCTATACTTTTTAAACAAAAAATGTAAAATTGTACTTCAGAATTTGAAAATCATAGTTTAAATGACTGAAGGCCTCTAGATTCGGTTGTTGCACTATCTTCATCCTGCAATCCTACTTGCCAACATGGCATCATAGACATGGATGTAACCTTGAGGATCAGACAACATGTAGTTTGCAGATAAGCCAGTAGTCACCTATTGTAAAAAAAAGTTTAATCTTTTTTTTGTCTTTCCAATTAAAAGCTGCTGTAGTGCAAATGCATTTCTTTGCATTTTTATGTCATTTAAATGGCTTGCATATTGAGTCAGATGTTAGGTCCTTTACTACAACTGTTACAGCCGTCGTTCTTTAAAGTAAGTTTATTAGCGTTGGAAATATGCAACAGTACATGTATCTTTTCTCAAAACTAACTTGACCATGGTTTTCCTCGCCCTCTTGAACTTATTTGATAAACCTGATTGTAATGGAAACAAAATAGTTTTCTTGCTAGTTGAGATTACACTGAATCACCAATAAGTTTACCATATTTTGAATGTCCCTTTCTCATAATTAATGTTTTTTTTTAAGCAGAGTCAGAGCCAAAGTTCCTGATATCTGAAATTTTAAGTATGCTTTTATATGAAGAATGGAAGTGTGCAGTGTCATTCTCAATGATTACAGGAAAATTAGGGGAATATCACTGTGATTTAGCTTTTTATATACAAGAATATACTTGCAATATAAGCACTTTCTCCTATGCAGGCAAATTTTAACTTATGAGACTCATTGAAGAAAGAAAGTATTGAAAGATTGAATTAGATGTATCTGGTTAAAAATAAAATGAAAACAATGTAAAGTAATCTTTATCTCACATGGTCACATGTGAAGACCTTGTGAAAATCTTATATTTGTTGAATATCGAACTGAAGAAAATTCCTCTTGTAGCAACAGTAATTTGAGCTTGAGAAGCTAATTTTGAAACTCAAACTTCAGAGCTGCAAAGAATTTTTATTTGTTTACATTTATGTATTCTGTTTTCGCTCTTCATACCTTTTAGAATTGATGTAAAATAACGAGAAAAAAAAAAAACAAAACAACAAACAATCATTGGTTGCAAGTTTTAATTATTAAGCATTAGTAAATGGACTCATTCACTTTTATTTTTCCTGGAACTGTGATTAAGGTGCTGTACAAAACAGTTGATAAAACCTTTACTTTACTTTCTAACCGACTTTCCTGAAGCAAACACGGAATAAGAGTAGAATTATTGAAGAACAAACCTTAGGTGAAAATTTAAGTATCCAATTCATAATTCTTGATTAAACTGGTACATGTATAATCTCTCAAATCATCAATTTAAACAGACCAGTATCTCACCTTGCTATAAAACAATACTTACCAGCTCCTGTCAGGATGGTTACTGCTTATCAAGGTCAGATAGTGGTCAATCTTGCGCTTTTGTGCAGGTAAAGGCTACAAATAAGGAAAAACTAAATGTTGAGATTTGCGTTGGTTGTTGTTGTCATGAGGTGTTTGGGATCCTTAAGCAAAAATATTTCCAACTTGAATTGTTCTATAAATCTCTCTATCAAGTTTGAATGTGAAGTTTAAATAGAATTGCTTGCCTAATTTCTTTTACTTGAGGATTCTTCCTGTTCAAAAGTTTTTTTGTTTTTTTTTTATGTTGAGCTTTTTTTTAGCTTTAGCAAATATTTCCTAAGCTCATGAAATTTACAAAACTCTGAAACAGCATTTTTTTTAAAAAGAAAAATGACTAATCATATAATAATTCTTTTCCTTTTTTTTTTTAAAATTAAATTATTTTACAGGTTTTCAAAAGTTACCCTAATGTTGTTCCACAATGGAATTTCATCCTCAAAGATTCCCTGCTTTATAGCTGCTGCACTGTTTTTGTACATTAAAAAAACATTTTCAGAAAGCTTAAAAAGATTGGCGTTGTATTTTTATTATATTGCGGAATAATGTAATTTGTGACAGAAACAAGCTATGATTTAAAATGCAAAAATGTGAAGTTCTACAAACTAAACCTTATATTGTGTTCTTTGATGTAACAGAAATCAATTCTCGTTTAAACATGTACATCTTTTCTTTCAGGTCTCGTTTGAGGAGCTGAAAAGCAGAGGTCTTTTGAACTCTCCACAAGGAAACACCCCAAACAATAAATCCAACACCAAGACACCGACTCCAAAAATGGTATCTAAAAGCAAGAAGAACACAAAGCCAGGCAGGCCTATGAGTGCATCTGATGGTAAAATGAACACAATGAACAATTTCTTCAGTCCAGTTCCTCGCACACCAAGCGTCCCACCATCATATCTGCAGCTCACTAAACAAGAGCAACAAAAGAAGGAACTCAGCCCATATCCTTTTGCCTGCATCTCCCCAGTGGACAAAATTTTCTATGGCTTGTCCACCCTGGGAGAGTCGGCTAACAGTACGCCGAGGCACAGGAGATGCAGCTCTAGCAGCGACGAGGCGCCTGGCCTAATTGAGGAGCATTCTTACACCACAGCGTCAGCTCCAGTGATAGACTTAACTAATCCTGCTGTTTCTAGTGAACTATGCAGTGAAAGATCAGATATCCCTCAGTATGACCTGATGAAAGTGAAGTCGGAGCCGGAGGATATCTTTGGTCCAGGGCCAAGTGGACTAAACACATTTGTCCCAGAGAGTCCAGTCTTAATTTCCACTTTATATCCAGAGAAAAGTGGCGTGAATGGCCGGCTCGAGTATCTGTGTCCAACTGCTGGAAATTTCAAGCCAATCATTGCTCATCAGAGGACTCCACCCAAACGACAGGCTAATGGTGTCGCTGTTGATACACCGATCATGAAAACTACACCCAAGATGATAGTATTAGACAGTCCTTCACCGATATCCATCCATACGAAAAAGCCTCTTGCTTTAAAAACCGCAAGCCCTAAAATGAAGTCTGCAACAGGAGTAGGTAAAACAACTGCTGCAGCTATGATAAACAAAAGGGCTGAAGAGGCTTTGAGAAACTCAGCAAAGACAAGTGAGAGCTTTAGCAGCCTTAAGTCTACATCTGCCTCATATAAAGGCTATGATAATGTTGCTATTCACCCTTCCAACAACAAAATACTGAACTGTAATGCAGAACCTTCAGAAAAACTTGCCTCCGAGGCATTTCCTATTTGTTTAGAGGATGAATTGCCAGACATAGAGCAGCAAGCACAAGAAAGTAACATGACTTACCATGCAAACACCAGGGCAATGGACAATAGATCAGACCAGGAGAACCTTTCGGAAATGTGTGAAAATGAGCTACGTTCATCACCCGTATGGGGCTTAACAGGATCTGTCGTGCAGCCCTTAAAAATAAGAGTGTCAAGATCTTCTAACAAACCTTTAAACACAAGATTTGACATCACAGTGTCTGAATCAATATCAGACTCTGCCTGGCAAACAGATAAAAAAGAAATTAATGTCGGTGATGGGTCCAAGTGCAAACCTCTTAACAAGCCTGTTAATAAGAATAGCATTGCTAAAAAACATTCTGACCCTAGCAAGAAATCAGGAGCTAAAGGTAAAAAATCTGCTCCATCTGGTGTAAATACAACCCTCGACTCATTTGTGCAAAGAAAGAAAAGAACATTTTCCTGCACTACCAACCAGGATTTGGAAAAGAGTCATTTGACACAGGAAGAGAAAGATCACCTTCTCGCACTTCAGCTACAAGAAATGTACGAAAATCTGGATAAGAGTAAAATCTATGTTGATCGATTTAAGGGTTCTGTTAACGAATATTCCTTCAGGAAAAAGAGAAAAGTTTAATGGATATTATAATAATTTAAAGATATTATTGGTTTCTTGAAATTTTTTATAGAAAATTTTGTTGGGAATGTTCAAATATTTTTTTTTTACTCAACTAATTATGTTGAAAACATCCTGTGATAATATTGAATAGAATTTAAAAAAAAAAATAAATAAATAAGAGCGGCCTTACAGGAAAGAAGATATCTCAAGTCTCTGACTTTTCCTCAGGTGATTCATTATGTCGTAGAAAGATGAAACAATTTTTATTTAGTGTAAAAAAAAAAAGACAATCTAGGCTATCTTTCTGTTTTACTAATTTTTTTATCTTTCAGATTTGTCTTCTTTCCAAACACATTTTCAATGGTATTTTTGTTTGTGGCCTTGCCTCACAATATGCATTATGAATAATTGCTGTTAACACTGTTAGGATCTATGAAAATCCTTAGTTCACAAACTAATGCACTCAATGTCTCTAGAAGTTCGGTCGCCATATTAAATATCTTTCTCTTTTTAAGGGCAGCTTCAGCTTTGTTGATTTCGAAGATTTATAGCATGAATTTGTCTGTGGAACAAATTTCAAGGCCAATATAGAAAAAAAATATTACACTTTATTGCGGAATTGGCTCATGAAATATCAAATAAAA
This sequence comes from Elysia crispata, assembly GCA_033675545.1. Lineage (NCBI taxonomy): Eukaryota > Metazoa > Mollusca > Gastropoda > Plakobranchidae > Elysia > Elysia crispata. The sequence continues at coordinate 50,226 of JAWDGP010007638.1, forward strand.
TAGATGAAAAAGTTTGTATAAAAACTTGCTCCTATGTTTCTCCAGAAAGCTTCAGGCAGAAAGCTCCTGTGAGAAATCTGATTATTCGTTGCCTGTACGCCTTGAGTTAAGTCACATTTCATACTGCAATATTATCAGTAATATATAAAGGGATTTTCTCATTTTCAAAGCCCTGGAAAGGCCTTCTCTAGAGTTTTTTTTTTTTAATTTTCACTTTTAGTTGAGGCTAATTTGCATAATTTTTAAATCATGTATTATGCATTCTTACAATAATGTCTGTTACAGACAAAATAGTTATCCGAGATCTTACATATTATTAGTGCATTTTTAGAAGATCATTTCTTTTTAATAAATCTAGTTCCTTCTAATATGATGTAAAGTAATGTTAATTCATATATTTTTTTTTTAGAAAGTTAGCCTCTTTAAATTGCGCTTTTATTTTGGTTTTATAGAAAGAGTTTGAAACACTGCTCCTTCCCTGTCACTTTCACTCAGAATCCTTCCCTATCTGTTTACCACTTTACCTTTTAAACAGTTTTACAGCACGTATTTTAAGTGAAAAGAAGGAGAGTGCTTAAACCAGGGGTATTGCAAAGGTCCAAAGTGAAATGCAGTTCATTCTATTTGTATTTAACTAGTATGAGATTATCTTTGCAGCTCTTGGCGGAGGGTTGAACAAGGGGCCTTACTCAGTGCAGACTAGGTTTTAAACTAAAGGCCTGCTAAAGCCTAAGCTTTTGTTATGCAAAATACCTGGATTAGGCTTTCCTGGAAAATAACTTATTTTAATTCATTTACTTTTCATGTTGATATCTTTTGCAGAATGTGGATAAAAATTTTAATATATGAATTATCATGTTAGATGAGTGATGTTGTCAAACACCTCTTTGAAATTCTCTATTGAATTTAATTAATTTGTGTCATCAGCTATTTTGGATGTAATTATATGCAGAACTGATTTCTGTTTTTTTTTGTGTTGACGTTTGAAAAACTTGAAAAAAATTATATGATATGTTCAAAACAATATTTGTATTGTTTTTGTTTTTTTTTTACATGCATTTTGTGTTAAAGCAGTCAAAGACACACGATATAACCTAAAAATTTATTGTGTATAAAGTAATTAAATTTTAAAGCTTGACAAAGATGCATTATTTCTGTTCTATTATGCAATATACGTGTGTGTTTGGGTGCGTTTGGAGCTTGGTTGGATCCCACTTATTTCTCCTTCTTTACACAGCTCTTTTGTCTGATTTTATTTAATATAACCCTGGCTGGCAGCTTCTCTCTCACTTTCTCTCCTTTCTCTCTCTCTCTCTCTCTCTCTCTCTCTCTCTCTCTCTCTCTCTCTCTCTCTCTCTCTCTCTCTCTCTCTCTCTCTCTCTCTCTCTCTCTCTCTCTCTCTCTCTCTCTCTCTCTCTTTCCCTCTTACTCTCTGTTTGCTTGTCTGTCTGTATGCCTTTCATTTGCGAAGAGAAATAGACTAGAGTTTAAAAAATGTGGATGACAAATAAGGAATGGCGTACAAATGTGTGCAGGGAGTGGGGGTGGGCCTAATCCCTTTCCCCCTCGTAGCCTTATTGCAGACTCTTGCCTGTAACGTAGGTGGGCAAACACACATACCGGAATCACTTGCTGCATGGCGCATAGCACTACATTTACTTTGTTTTACAAGCCTGGAAAAGTGATATAATATATATTTTTAAGCACTTGAAAAGAATGTTTACGCAGTTGAGCATTTCTCATAACTGAGGCTATGGCTTGATGCATGAACAAAATCTTAAAGCAGAGCTCATAACTTCCATCTAAGTAGCACAACTCTTTGTAAAATCATATTTCTATTTGATTACCGAGTTTGCGGACACATCATGAGTCTACATGTATCTAACATCTGTCGGAAAAAAAAATCAACTCAGTTTTTTTTTTTGTTGATTAATTAACCTCAGTGGGCATATCACAATTGTTACTTAACATACACTTTAGCCTAATACAGTATTATGTGTAAGTTGCTATCATTTCTGAGAGTAATGTAAAAGTACTTATTCATGATAATGTGTTTAATTCGCAATCTCTCATGAAATTTTTTAATTATGTTTAAGTTTGTTTTTACATCTTGGACATCTTACATTTATGGCCCTGCTTTGTTTAGGAAGCAATGAAAACAATTATAGAGGTCAAGTTTTTTTTCAAAAATCAAGCTTCATAAAAGCTTTTTATCTTAAATTTGAATTTGATTAGTTTTATCGCAAATTAATTTTGCTTTTTCTGCTTGACTAGGATGAAGAGTGGATGATATTACTACCTCTTTTCTTTGAAACAACTAAAGGGCAACGCATGTAAACTGTGTGTAATGTTTTGCCACAGGTTGCAACTCACCATGAAAGCTTGGATGCATTAGATTGACACTGCCAAATTTATCTCAGCATCCTTGATTCGTGATGTAATCAAAATCTATGACCATGTAAATTGTTCGAGGATGTTTTATCAGGTCAGCAACACTTAGTTACTAAATCTTGACAAGTTATCTCTTAACAGCTAGAATGTCCCAAATATATATATATATAAAAACTTTTTAAGAATTATATACATATGACTGAAAAACAGTGGAGATCTCATAATTCGAATTGTATGGGAATGGATTAAATCTTCGAATTAAGAGTATTTGAATTACAAAAATGGGTATAACAGAGTCTAAGACTCATTGAGTGAGAGTGTACTGAGCCTGCAACGAGCAACCCTCCCCTTCCCCCGTCCCATGTTGCTATCAGTATCAGTACAGATTTGCTACTGGCACTTAATTGTTAGTGCATCTGCTCCCTTCTTGATTTGTTAGCGCACTTTCTTGGGCAGTGATTGGCATTGCTTGCTGCTTGAAAGATGCATGTAGCACTTTTGTGATGCCTTATGAAGTGGTATAGACTTCGAATTAAGAGAATCAAATAATAAATACTTCAAAATACGAGTCCGATTCTAACAAAGCCAAAGAGAGAAAAAAAAAACCTATCATCTTGCAAAATTTGGTTTATGAGCAATTCGAATAATCAGACTTCGGTTTTTGAGGTTTCCACTGTACTGTACATGTATTATTTAATTTAGCATTTTGGCACAGATCAGTTGTGATTAGATCTGATAACTATTGTGCTCAGATTGTTTAAAATCTGCAATCTTGTATTTTTCTTCCTTTCAGGGACGTTTTCTAAGAGTTAGAGGACTTGCACTAAATAAGTGTGATTAGCTTACCTTTCCAAGTGGTAGAAACTAGAAATTTTGTACTATTGTAGCAACCTCTCTTTCTAATAGTAATTATTTTAGCAGGTTAGCACAGGGAAAATAATTTAATAATATAATTCCCCACTGTAATTTTTCTCCACATAATTTTTTTTTGTATTTTGGTCTTTGAATTTTCATTAATTTTTAAAATATAAGACAGAAAGTTCAGAGGAGATGGCAAAGTAAAACAAGCAACTTTTCTCTTGCATTGTTGAAATTTTTTTACTTTTAATTTCAAGTAAGGCACACAGAGACCGCCCTAGAAAAATTGCATTTGGCTGAGAGTTTTCTAGAGTCAATGCACATTTTGATTCATAACACAAGTCACACTTCACATGGGATGGAGGCAAATCAAGGGTTGCTTGAAACTTTAAAATAAAATGAAAAAGACGAAGATTTAAAAAAAAAATTCTTTGTCTTGGCAGCTACAAATTCTCTTTTTAAGGAAAGGCTTATGTAGCTGAGTACTCTTTATTGGGAAATCTCAAACCAGTTAAATACTGTAAATACATAAAATCGTTTATTTTTTGGTTCGTTCTCCACATGACTCGCATTCAACCATTCATTAACCTTACCGGTATGTAGGTTACAGATTGCACCCAACATTTTTTTTTTCTTTATGAGGGTAGATCTCGAATTTGCTGCTGGAGGTTATGAAGAGCCTCATTCAGTTCATTTATTGACGTGTAAGTTTCCTCCCCTTCGCTGAGAGTATCGGACACATCACCGAGGCTCTCGCCACTGCCACTTGTTTCAGTTTCACTTTCACTTTCAGCATCCACCTCCGATTTGTATTCCTCCCCAGCTTTCAAAATATCGCCTTTGCCATTTGTAGCTTCTTGAGGTTTTGTGTATGTGTCTTCGCCATTATTATCCTTCAATACATTCGTAGGATCGCAATCATTATGTTCAGCTGAACCGTTTCTTCCTGATTGTTTCTGGTTAATGATTATATTGTTATTTGTAGCTGTTGCATCAATCAAGGCTGTCTTGCTAAAGCTGGCTTTGCTTCCATCACAACCAACATCTGTTGGTGTTACCGACCCTGCTGTATCTTGATCCAAAACATTGTCGTAAAGTGACGGGCATGCTGGGTGCTGTTTCCCTCCGTTCATCTTTCTAATCTTCTGCCTACGGGGCGGAGCTACAGGGCTGTGACAGACCATCATATTTGCTACAGGCGAGTCTGCTTTGCTTAGAATAGGCGCTGGGCGGAGAGGTGGGCGTGGCGCTCTTCGAGTGGGAGGTTTCAGACTTTGGTGGACGTCAGCTGAAGTTTTTAAAAAATAAAAGAGCAAAATAATTGAAGCAGTTTTTTGTTTCCATTCTGCTTTTTTTTTTCAAAATATAAAAGAAGCCACAAATTTTAAATTGCTATATTATAAATTAAAATTGTTCGAAATAACTGTTGAAATTGTTGTCCCTTATCTGAAATATATCTTGAAAATGGTGTCGTCAGTCATCAGAAAAATGTCTTTCATAAATACATGTATATTTAAATTCCAACACGTTTTTATTTTAAACAAAGCTTATCTCAAACTGTATGAAGTAAGCGGCTGTGGCATAGGCCAATATTTCTTATGACTTTCAGTAACTGTTATTAGCGCTACTACATACGTTTAATGGCAAAGAGCATTGGTAAAGAGATAAACAAGAAAAAATGCATACATTTAACTTCTGTTATGTTTGCTGCTCTACATACAAGATCACTCCTAGAACAAAAGGAGGTAACAAGAAGAGAATACAGTACATTGTATTGAGACAGACAAGGAGAATTTTGAGAGAGGGAGAGAGAGAGAGAGAGAGAGAGAGAGAATGAGAGAGAGGGGTGAAGGGAAATAGGGAGAGAGGCGAGAGAGCAATACAGAGACAGAGAGAGAAACAGGTGCTCCTAAATGGAAAAGCTGGGAAGCAAAGAGAATCTCATGTATAAAGAGATAGTTTTTAATTACATTGACTAACACCATCAAAACTGATGTAACGCGACCCACCTAAACACTGCTTATTTCTCTCCCCTGACATGGCAGGAGACACGCAATAAACCTCCGTAGAAGTTAAACTACCAGATCCGTTACCACCACTGACATCATCAGCGGAACCACTACCACTATAAGTTGCAGTTCTATCCCGACGTCTGCCAGTGTCACGGACATGCCTGGAGTGGTTCTGACCACCCAGTACACGGACTAGCATCAGGCCGTACTCAGCCAGTTTACTGTCGCTCCATCTTTTTGAGGCTGATAGATACGGGGCTGCCCGACTGCGACGAGGGACGTTTTCTTCTTTCCTGTAACAAAAACAATTAGTAATAAATGAAGGTAAATACAGAAACAAATAAATGAATAAATAAAGATTAATAGGCGTAATTAAACAAAGGAAATGCAATGGACTCAGAAATGCATTACTGGTAGTAGTATACAGAATGGGGGTTCTGGCGCAGCTTGTATGGTAAGTTGCACAATTACCCCGACCTTATGTACGTGAAAAACGCCCGGCCTACATACACAATTACCAATTATTTATGTACGTGGAACACACCCGGCCTACATGCACAATTGCCAACTACTTATGTTCGTGAACTGCGCCAAGTACTTATGCACCCCTTAGATCCCGATTGATTAACCAGGAAGGGCCCGCCCCACCCCCCTGGCGTGCCCCCAACACATGTTGCTCCGCAATAAAAACCAACACAACGGCGGCGCAAGCGGCGGCGGCGCCACCCCCAGAGCCGCCTTGAGAGCTAGGACTATTGTGGATATAGTCATGCTTATCGCGGTGAGAATAGACACGATCGTGATGCCCTGCTCTCGGCGGCGCCACCCCCCAGAGCGGCCTTGAGAGCTAGGACTATTGTGGATATAGTCATGCTTATCGCGGTGAGAATAGACACGATCGTGATGCCCTGCTCTCGGAAGAGAGCTAGGACTATTGTGGATATAGTCATGCTTATCGCGGTGAGAATAGACACGATCGTGATGCCCTGCTCTCGGCGGCGCCACCCCCCAGAGCGGCCTTGAGAGCTAGGACTATTGTGGATATAGTCATGCTTATCGCGGTGAGAATAGACACGATCGTGATGCCCTGCTCTCGGAAGAGGGTGCGTATGCGCTCGCCAAGGGTTGTGTCCTCGTTCAGGATTCGGTTAATGGTTTCACGTATACGGCTGATCTGGGACCGGAGAGCCTCCCTGGTGGCCGAAGCAATCTCACGGCGGACGGCTATTTCATCCTCCAGCTTTGTTATGCGTTCGGCGATGAGGGTTTTAGTAGCTTCGTCCGGGGCCTCGTCGAACTTGCGTCTCTCCAAGGCAAGATGCTTTTTCAGTTCCGAGAGCTTGGCTTCGTTGTTCACCAGCTCACCCCGGGACCTTTCCAGGGCCCGGCACATGCCTAGTATTTCACGGGGGGTGAGTCCCTTTCTAGTGAGGACTGTGATGATTTTTTCAGCGGTTGCAATGGCATCCGAGGCCCCCTGCCCCAAATCTCGAAGCGGGACTGTTTCTATGTTCGAGGCCCCCTTGCCCAACTGCTGGTTGGCATTGCTGAGGGCCGCAGCCGCCTTAGGTGGCAACTTTTGTTTGCCTGCGCCGGGCTTCCAATCCGAGAAACTCAGCTCCTGTTTGACAATCTCCCCCCCACCTTTCCAATTGCCGGCAATATAGCCGAAAGAGTTGGGTCTCCCCGTCCTAGTGTTTACAATGTTGATGTCGGGATGGGCTTTCAGGCGCAAGCGGCCATCACCATCTAGCTCAAAATTGTTTATATCCCGTCCCAGGGATGGAGTGATCCCTTGCTCAGCCAAGGCATCGTAGTAGGCGTTCACCGCTGTCGCGAGGACTTGTTGCTCCAGAGACAGCCCTTCGGCATCTGCGGCCCTTCTGACGCCGGCAGGGGTAATGAATGAGGTTTCAGCGTCGCCGCCCGCGGCGGCATCGACATGAGTAAAATCATCGAGGGGGGTGCCATCGTCGACATGAGTAAAATCATCGAGGGGGGTGTCATCGTCGGCATCATCACGAGCAACGTCAACATCGGGAAGATCAGACGCATCGAATTCGAAGTCCGCCATGTTCTTATATTGAAGACCAGTTTACCCAGGTTCAATATATCATGGCTTCGAGCGCATACGGGAACAAGCTTAACCCATACCGCCGTCTCCGCGACCCCCTTGGGGTCAAGGCTGTGCGGCAGTCGGTTGTTGTCACCAACAATCCGGCGACGATTGATCAGTCTCAACAGCTACTGGTCCGCTTCCCAGATCTGGGGGGCAGTGACGTTGTCGTGCCCGGATCCGCGAGATTGGCGTTCACCATCTCGCTGACCTCGATCGACGCCAACCGGACCCTGGTCCAGAATATAGGCCGCGCCGCGGTCAAGAAATTGACCATTAAAGTCTCCGGCAATGAGGTGATGTCTATCGATGACAGCGACGTCTATTACTGCTATCAAGACCTCTGGAAGACCGCTCGAGAGCGGGAGAATGCGCAGTATCAGAGCATTGACACAACTGCCGACCGAAACGCGACCAAACTTCGTGTCGGCGCAGGAGACGGTGCGAGCGTTGCCGCCGACCAGGCCATTGCAGCCGCGTATGGAAACCGCTTCTTCGTGCCGCTGGACTTCGAACTGCTCGAGTCTCACATGCCCTTTTACCAGTCGGGCCTGGGGGACCGCCTCGAGTACGAACTAACTTTCAACGACTACAGTCGAGTCATAGTGGCCGATGGTGACGGCAGCTACACGATCGATAACATCTGCCCCGAGTTTGATAAGGTCACCAACGGGGACCTCGCCCGAATGATCCGCAACCAGTACGCTAGCCGCTTGGCGATCCTGTACGACCGCGTTCTGCGCCACCGCAAAATAACAGCAAACAAGTCCGACACGCTCTGGAACATCAATCTCAACGTCCCCGCGCGTTCCATGAAGGGCATTCTGATGTTATTCGAGGACCCCGCAGCTGCCTACAAGCGCGACACCGAGGCATTCTATAATCCCAAACTTACCAAGGTCGAGTTTACCATCGAAGGAGTCCCAAATCAATTGTACAGCCAGGGGCTCCGCGCGTACCAACTGTGGGACGAAGCCAGAAAGCTTCACGCAGGCGGCCCTAAGCGGAGCCCCGTTACGAAAGACCTTGCTCTAGCGGACGTGTCTCTAGGCGAGTTCTTGACCAGTAAGTACTGCCTGTGGCTGGACCTCCGGTCCTCGGACGACGACCAGCTCCACGGCACCGGGCGTCGCGTAGAGAACGCCAGCGAAGGTATTACAATCCAGATAACCAAAAAGGCCGAAGCCGCCGGTGCTTTGAACATCTATTTGTACGTGATCATGGATGCCCAACTTAACCTGCAGGATGGCCGCATCGCCTCCGTCCTCTATTAGAGCGCCCTTATCCCACTCCCCCCACTCGGCGATAATTTGCGGGCAAACAGGCTGCGGGACGACGGTGTTTTGCCTCGACCTCCTCGAGGGGCCCTATCGCGGGGTCTTCCGCCACATCGTGATCTTGTGCTCCACCATCCGGCACAACGTCACCTACCAGGGTCGTCCATGGATATGGGGGGACCCTGAGATATATATTGTCGACCCGGGCGAACGACTGCACGATTGGCTTCGCTTTTGGTACCACCGCTTCCAAGGCGAGCCGACTCTGTACATTATAGACGACTGCAGCGCCTCGCAGGCGTTGACGAAAAAGAAAGACACCCTCTCCGAACTCGCCTTCTCTGGTCGCCACGCCCAGCAGTCTGTGTGGGTACTCTCCCAAAAGTATAACGCCGTGCTCAAGGATTTGCGGGAGCAGACGCAGTGGGCGTGCCTCTTCCATTGCAAGGATAGAGATTCGTTCGAGGAATGCCTCCGGGAGAATGACGTTATTGCCACGAGAGAAGAGAGAACCGCCGTTAGGCAGCAGCTCGCCTCGAAGAAACATGCGAAGCTGCTGTTGAAAACTACCCACCCATCTGCATATTACCTGCTTGACTGATGTTGTTCGTGGTATTAAACACGGCTCTCTCCTTGACACACTTGTGGTTCTCCTGTGGGTGGTCCGCGAATATATTAGACGCAGACGGCAGGTTCAGAATCTTATTTCTTTACTGTATACGAAGCCAACAAGAATGGACGATTTGATCGACGGACTGCTCGCCGAAGAAACCGCCGGCGTCGCGGGCGCCGAACCAGACTCCCCAACGGCAGCACGACGCGAGAGGCTGGCCACCATCGCAGCCGGGGGCCAGGCCAGGCAGTACCTGGGGAAGGCCTGGACCGTGGAAGAAATCGACGCACTGGGCGACGACGAGGTTGGGAGGCTATACGCCCGATACGAGGCACGACTCGGCGCTTGTATGACAAAAACGCTGGGGCAGGCTGCGCTGTAGCTCTATACGACCGTGGCCACCATGTTTCTCCCGATACCGCCCGAGAACCGACTGCCTCTCATGGCAGACCTTGAGTCGGACCCGTTTATCGGCCATGCGCTCAACAGCGCGGCCTGCGAGCTTTACTACCGCTACGGGAAGTGGCTTGCACCGATCACGGCTGCGCTAACAACTGCGAAGCACTGTCGATTTGAAGGGCATCAATGTCCCAGGCGTATAGAAGAAGATGGATGTGACGACGACGACGACGACGCCGGCGGAGCCACCCGCGCCGGAGACAGTTGCGGAGCCACCCGCGCCGGAGGCTGTTGCGGAGCCACGGTCTCAACCGGCGCAACCAGTTTTGAGGGTGACGGCCGAGACGACGCCGGCACCCTGCCGGTCGCCTAGACAAAAAGACCCGAGAAAAGTCGCGGCGGGACGTGCCGGCGCCGCCGCCCGCCGGGCAAAGGCGGAGCGCCTTGAAAGAGAACTTGCACAGGCCAAAGAGTCTCTGCGGGATCCAACGTACGCCCCGGTTGCTCCGTTGCATAGCAACGAGGAAGCCCCCCGCAGCGACAAAAAAGAAGCGGCTGGCTCTATTTCTCCCTGGGGGGTAGGCGCACTGGTGGCTGCTGCGGGGCTGGCCTACTGGGCTGCCTCGCGCCGCGCACCTGTAGAACCTCCGCCAAAGGAGAAAAAGCCTCCAGTCTTGTCTCAGGATAGTCCTGCTCAGCAATTGAAGGTTAAACCCAACCCCCACTATATGGAGTAACATGGCTTCGATTGACGGAAAGGCTATAGCGAACACCTTGTATCATGCCGCCCTTGTCAGCGGTTTTGCAATAGGGTACGCAAAACTTGGCCAGATGGCCATCAAAGGCCCGGTGCCAAAACTCGACCTGACGCTGCGCGACTCCGGGCTGCTGTTTATGGACGTCTCTCTCGCCATTACGACTAAAGACATGTTAATTAAACATGGGCTGATTCCCTCTAAGATCACGGAGTAATGTCGTCCCTCGTAAATGCTCTGGCGTTCTCGGGGAGCAACTACCTGTTCTCGACGCTCGGCCATTCTGGCCTAGCCGAAGAGCGGAAAAGACACGACCTGGCCGTCGAGCAGCTGCAGACCGCCCAGGCTGCCTGGTCTTGGCGGCGAATTAAGCGCCTTGACTGGATTAACGAACAGCTCCGCCGAGAACGCCATGCAGTTCAGACCTTCCGGACGTCAAAGAAGCAATGCGCAAGTATGCCCGCGTCACCGGGAAAACCCCCGACCCCCTAGAATCCAAGCCCCAGCTCTCTGACTTCTACATGCCGAGCGGTGAGCAAAAAAACCGCGAGATCGCCTTCGTCGTCCTGGGGATGGCGGCAACCGGCCTTGTGGCATACAAGATCGCTAAGAAAAAGAAATAAATGGCGAGACCCCCAAATTTTTTCGGGCCTTAATACGCGTTGGCTCCCGAAGAGCTCTACTTTGCAATGCTGGCGGCGGGGCGCAGTAATCGATGTCGCGCAGGCCTCGCTCGAGCTTTGGCGGTCGGATGAGCGAGCGGCAATACGTTTCGCCGCAAAAGTTTTGGCTGGCCCGACGAACCTCCGACAAACGACTGGGCGGCTGCCCGAGCCCGTGGCATCGGCGTGTTTGAGGTTGGTTGGGCTTCTGGAATACATGGCAACTCTAGCACCGTATATCAATGGACTCTCGCCTGTCAAGGATTTATTATAGCCCCAGGGGCTACTGGAGGGGGATCACGGCCATCAAGAAGCTGGCGTCTGCTGCTAGGGCCCCTGAAGATGTGGCTAAGGACTGGCTGAAGAGACAAGCCATCTGGCAGATCTACCTGCCTGCCCCACGGCGCATACCTCGACCAAAGTTTGATGTCAGGGTGCCAAATGAGGTCCACCAGGCCGACCTGCTCTTTCTTCCCCACGACCGCGTTGGTCGGCGGACCTATAAGTACGCCCTCACCGTAGTCGACGTTGCCTCGCGGTACAAGGAGGCCGAGCCGCTGGCCTCAAAAGAGGCAACAGAAGTTGCTGCTGCCCTGGAGAAAATCTACAAACGGGGCCCTCTGAAGTGGCCCAAGCTTCTTCAGGTTGACCCTGGACGTGAATTTATGGGCTCAGTTAGCCAACTCCTTGCTAAGCACAAGACCGAGGTCAGGCGCGGCCGGGTCGATGTCCACCGGGACCAAGGAATTGTAGAACGCTTCAACCGCACCTTGGCTGAGAGGCTCTTCGGCCACCAGTACGCCCAGGAGATGCGGCTCCCAGCGGATCAGAGGTCCACCGTAGCGGGTGAAGCGGCTGCCTGCAGGCGTCTCTGCTCGGAATGGAGAGGTCACACGGCTGACCGGTAAGCGCCCTTCTGAGGCCATTAGGGCAAAGTCTGTGGCACACAAGCCCTCTTCTACGGTTCCCAGCCGCCCTGTCGGCCTCCGGGAGCAAAAGCTCCCTTCGGGGGCCGGCGTCAGGTACCTGTACCAGCCCGGCGAGCTCGAGGGTGGGCGGCGCCGCGCCACTGACCCTGTGTGGTCCCGCCAGGTGTACCGGCTCGGGCGCTCTGTGACCTGGCGAGCCTGTGCTTTATTATCTTGACTCCACGAGCCCTCCTCGGGGGTTTGTCCGTGAGGAGCTTCTGGTTGTGCCCCCTGACACTCAACTGCCTCCAGATGGTGTTCTCAACCGTTAAGCAGTTTGTCAATGTAGGCGTTCATTTCAGTTGTGCCAGCTGGCTGCGCGCCTCTGTGCCCGTGGGCCAGAGTGTCCACCCCGTTTTCTGCGATCCACCGCTTGGAGTCGAAGGGGGACAGCGATACCTTATTCAGGCGCTGCCCATAAATCTGGTGACGCTCTGAGCGCAGGACATCCATGCCGTGGCGGAAGATTTGCTTCTCAATGAGAGCCTCCCTATACTGCTCATGCCTAATGTGCTTCTCCACAACGTACCTTTTTATGCCTTTGGCTTTCTTGATGTCATTTTCCCCATTAGCTTCAAGGATGCTGTACATCTTGGGGCGCAGCCCGACATACTCGGCAATGGGGCGCCCGGAACACTCATCTGTCATCTTCCCGAGCACCTTCTTGTTTGCAGTGCTGTGCAGAGGATGCTCGCGTGGGTAGTCAGACGTGTTATAGAGCTCGGCGTGCTTGGCCATATCCCCGTAGACGTCCTCCGTCTCGATCTCGAGGAGGAGGCTGTCGGTGTCGGTGTAGAGGAGCTGGCAACGCTCTCCGTACTGCCCCTTCATCTGGTTGTAATAGAATTCGTACATGAGGGTCTTCGAGAGGTCGAGGATGCTCTCATGCCCACGTATACGGGACGGTTGAGGACCAGACGACTCTTGTGGACCTGAATGGCGGCGAGGTCGTCGTCAAATATGTTTGCCCTGGCGAAGGCGGGGCTGGCGATGAGGCGGCGCAGCTTGTCTTCCTCGTGTGAGCGCACCAGCTTCACATTCACTCGTCTGCGGAGGTTCTCCATCGTTTTTCCGAACACAGAATTGTTCATCAGCTTGTAGAGGTTTTTCTCGAAGGCGCTGGTGGCCTTCTTTCGCAGCTCGGTGTTCATCCTGATGTAGGGCTCCTCCAGGGGCTCTGCTCAAAGCGCAGAGCGCGGTGTACCTTTTTCAGTTTCATCCCGAGTGAGAGGTAGAGCTGGAGGTTGCGGTAGTGGTTGCGTAGTGGTTCTTGTCGCGGAGGTTGAGGACCACCTTTTCGACCTCGGCGGGCGCCACCCTTCGCCGACCCAGGAAGCCATGCTGATACTCCGACATCCACTTTTTCTGAACCACCATGCGCTCTGGAGCGAGCGGGTAGGCGTTGTGCTCATCGTGAAGCTCTGAGGGGTACTCCAGGTCTACCTCGAGAATATAGCCCTCGGGCCCATCCACCGGTTGGTCCTTTATTGTACCATCCAGCCCATCACAGTCTTTTACCCACCGAAAGCCACCGGTTGGAAGGGGCTGGCTCATGGCCCACCTGTACAAATTATTCGCGTCGAGTTAAAGGATGTGGCTGCTGGGCTTCTCCGGGTCGTAGCCCTCTACTGCGTGGTTGTTCGCCTTGGCGTGGAGCTTAGACACCATCGAGATGCCTCCTCGCATCCCCTTCTCGATGAAGAGGTGCTGGTCGTAGTCTGTGAGCAGCTCCAGCTCTACTCCAGTCTTCTTGAAGAGGGCATCCCATGATAGGCCGGGGCTCGTGTAGTAGTGCGCCGAGTCGAGGCCATAGAGGCCTAGGCAGGTCTTCCGAAAGGTCTCAAAGACATCAGCAAGGAGCAGCACGTCAGTCCGGCAGTAGAGGTCGGCGTAGTTGCCCAGGCTTTTACACCCGAAGGTCTTCCAGACCCTCTGGGCATGCTCGTAGTCGTCATCACTGATATGCTCATCCGAGAGCTTGGAGTAGAAGGCGTTTTTCGGGGGGAGTGTGGTATCCTCGAAGCGCTCCCAAAAGTCTACGTACTCATAGGGGTGCACGCCTTTGCGCAGGAGCAGTCCGCGCTTGTGCTGGTCGGGCTCGTAGTGGGCCGTGATCTGGAAGGCCTCGGGCTTATTTGCGGATACCAGCTTGTCGAGGAGGGCCTGCAGGAACTGGGCGCTATCGATGAAGCGCAGTTGCCCCAGGGAGAAGCTGATGTACTTCTCTGTGTTGTTGGGGATACAGCTCATCCGCCCCTCCACCCTTGAGCAGATGCGAGTCATACCCCCGCAGGTTGTGAAAGACCACAGGTATGGTAGTGGTTTTGGGGTTGAGCCGCAGTTTGAGGTTGCAGGTGCTGTGGGCGGCTCCTCGGTACTTACCGGTGATGTGGCAGTGGTCCCTGACAGAGTCTCCTTCCAAGAGGCCGTTACACACATGGCATCTCCGCGCGGTTCTGTGGGTCTCCCAGTCTGCGCGGGTCATTCTCACGGCTTGGGGGTTCTCTAGCACTCCCTTAATCCCCCGCTCCTCCTATTGGAGAGCTCGGAGGAAGTGTTCTGCTGCGTCTGGCCAGTGGTATTCGACAGGCGCCTCTGTCTGCCCGTCGCAACGCACCTTGACATAGCAGTAGCTGCATGCCTCGTGGTGTTTTGTCCTCTGGGTGTTGCTTTTGGTGGGGTCAAGCTCTGGCCCTTCGACTTTCGTGGTGAGGGCTTCAAAGTCGGCGTAGATGATATAAGGGGCCGGCAGCTGCTTGTGATGGTTCTGGAAAGTGAACTTGTTCTTGCCCTCCTCCGGCATCTCCACCCGTGCAGCTGTCTGGCCGATTCCCTTGCACTCCGGCCGATGAGCTTCCAGCAGATCCTCCCTGGAATAGCCGTGGAGACAGCGCTCACAGAAGTTTTTTCGCTCCCGATGCTTGATCTGGTCATAGAGGAGGCGGTTGAGGTCCTTGATCCAGGTGTAGTGGAACTTGCCCGCTTTCTCAATCAACAGCAGATTGATCCTGGCCTCCTCTTCTGGCTGCTTGCTGAGGTGGTGCACGATCACCCCCTTGTCCCAGCCGAATACGTTGATGGCAAAGTTGTTCTGGCGCTCAACCGTGCCGATCTGAGAGATGGGTGTGGGGGCATCGATGCCGGTGAAGTCTAGGCCATCTGCAGTTGGGTATTTGGTGGGTCTCTGTCGGTCTTTTGCGGCTTGAAACAGGGCAGACCGAAGAGCCCATCGCAGGCAGTGGTCGTCCGTGTTTTTTACGTTGACCACCGCCTTCTTATTTTTCACTGCCGCTGGTAGTGGGATGTAGGAACCGCCTCGAAGGGGCTGATATCGGGCGATGTCTAGCCAAAGGGTGTGAACCTGCACTACAGCCCAGCCGGATCCTCGCTGTGTCCATTTCTCGAGGGTTTCCAGCAGCCTTGGGAATGCTTGTTGGACACCTGCTTTGATCTCACTTTTCTGGAGGACGGCCTCCTGTTTGTGGCGTAGAACCGGGTCTGTGTATTCTTCACTGCCATCTGGGTTGACCTTCACGAGATCCACTTTGAGAGCCAACTGAAATTTCAGCCCCCCATTGAGGGCTTTGAGCTCCTCCCCGAGCTTCTTGCGGATTAGGTGTTCTACATCCGCAAGGAAAGCCCTTGGATCAGCACCCTGCCCTTTGGGCACATCCATCTGCCAACCACGTAAGAAGTTTCCGAGCACCCATGGTGTCTGTCTGAAGGTGAGTTCGTCCGTCTTGTTCTCTGCAAACAAGCCCAGGATCTCATCCTGATAGTCCTTCACAGACCTCAGGACCTTGTGGCGGGGGATGGGGTCAAATTCCTCCTCAATGGCCTTCCTTTTCCTCTCTTTTGCCTTGCGAGGTGGCGGGGAAGGTCGATATTTCCGAGGCTGTAGGGGCTTCAACAAGCGCCCTTTCACAGCTTCGGGAATGGGCTCATCCAGGATGTTTTTCACCACATCATGGAGAGTCGATTCGGGCATCTCTGCCAGTATCTGCTCTATGTATGCATCCATAGCCACCGAGTTGGATGGGTATACCCATACAATGCAAGTCTTTAAATGGGTGTTCGCACAGCAATGAGCTGTTCTAGAACCAAATCAAAGTCTATTCGAGCTTTCCGCTCCAGCGCTTTTTGCCGCAGACGGACTTTTTCCCGCCCAAACGCCCTACACAGAGGGATATCACTCTGAACCCCCTGGCCACATGACTTGCACGGCACAGGGACTTTACAGCCCTTGCGGATCTTAGCCAGGTGGATTTTGCAATACTCCCGCAGGCAGCTCTTCCCGCAGACTTCGGTTTCCCCGCTCTTAAGCCAGGAGCAGTGATTGTGACCCTCCATCTTTCTGGTATACCTAAAGCGCAACGTCTATCTAAATGGCACTCCATCTGCAAGAAACTATCTGGCTGGAGCCCCTAGGCCGGCCTCTGGTTGTTTTTGTTGCGAAGCAACATGGATTGGGGGCCCGCCGGGGGGTGGGGCGGGCCCTTCCTGGTTAACCAATCGGGATCAAGGAGGTGGGCTGTATGCCGGCCGAGCGCTTACATAAATAATTGGTACTTGTGCATGTAGGCTGGGCACGTACATAAATAATTGGTAATTGTGTATGTAGGCCGGGCGTTTTTCACGTACATAAGGTCGGGGCAATTGTGTATGTAGGCCGGGCGTGTTTCGTGTGCAACTTACCATACAAGCTGCGCCAGAACCCCCATTCTGTATACTACTCTGGTAGTTAGGTTTATGAATTTATATGAACTTCTCAAAAATACCTTTCTATAAAAACAACTACGTGTTTATGAAAAGGACATTATTTTCAGACAAATTTAGACGGGTCTAAAAGCCAACTAAAGCATCAGTGTGGCAGTGCTCGCTTAGCAAAACTTAATAAATAGATGAACATTTTGGACATACAAGAGAAAATAGTTGAAACTCGTGACAAGTTAATTTTCAAAGCATTACACGTGGACAAGTGGTTATGAAGCTCGTAGCTGTTTAAATCCTGATTTTTTTATCGTCATCAAATTTTCAAGAAGTAAATTTAAGCACAAGGAATTCAATTTTCAAAGCATTGTACGTGGACATGTGGTTATGAAGCTCGTAGTTGTTTAAATCCTGATTCTTTTATCTTCATACAAGTTTTCACGAAGTAAATTTAAGCACGATACTCATTTATAAGGAATTCAATTTTTAACAGATCCATTCAAGCTCTATTGTTGTTTTTTATCCATCACATGACTAACCTTGCGCTAACCCCACCTTGAGATTGATACTCAGTGTAGTCCCCCTCCTCTGCTCTTCTACGAAGTCGCTTTTTATGTCTGGAAAAAATGTAACAGAATATACAAATGTAAAACAAACAGATGACTCTGGCACTGTATCTACACTCTTTTCATTTCACAAGCGTTGGAACTTAAATAAAGGTTAATAGGATACGTTTGTTGTTTTAGAAGTACATGTATCAGTAAATGTAATTATTTTAACTATGTTGTACCTGGTTTGAGGGAATAATGTCCAGAGTAAATCTGCAGATCTCATTCTTTTTGGGTTTGTAAAGCACGGCATAGGTTCATAATTTTGAAATCTTTTTTTTTCTCCCAATTCGGCTTCACTTGACGGATATTTGGAAAATTTAATGAGTAAAATTTGCAAAACCACTTTGTTGTGGATGGACAATATTAATGACTCTAACAAAAAAAATATCGGTACCGGTAATTGATATCACCCTTTGCTGTTGGAGGATATCAAACTATATAGGATCTAACAAAAACTCTGTTATTCATGACTCCAGGGCAAATTTTTCCCTTGTCGTGAGTAGATAGAAAGATTAATCAAGCAGGTATACCTCTTATAAAAGATGAGTGCTCCAACTGATGCCATGATCAATATAACAGCTGCCAGTGAGGCTACTACTCCGGAGAGAGTACCTGAGAAAAAAAGAAAATAAGCTTTTCTTAATAAAAATAGTGAGCTATTTTGTAAAATCCTAATACGTATGTTCATAAATCATTTTGTAAATACTCATTATCATGTATGTTTAAGTAAATGGGCAGCTATGAGTTGCCGCAAGGCATTGCATCTCTAGGCACTGTTTTAGAATCTATGAGGGTCTAGAAGAATATTTTAATAGCTTTGGAATGGACATAATTGGTCAACTTCCAGTTGTTTAAAATAAATTTTATCCGATGCAAATGTGCGCCTAATTATTGCTGCGTACGTAATTTCAAAGCAAGAAAAAAAAAAGATAAGCAGGAGTGGATATTCGATTTTTCTCCTTGCCCATTTAGCCTAGAAATAACCAGACCAGTAAGGGAAGCCATCCTGAAATCTGCGGGCACCTATATTGCAGTTCAAACCACACAACATTAAATGGTAGGTTAGGAAAATCTCATCAGTTTGCTATACTCATTGGAAAAAAAATTAAGTACGTATCTGTGTAATCATTAAAACTAAATATTAACTTAAAATTGATAAAGTTTAACCATCTTATGTTTGAATGAATTTTCTGTAATCTAAGTACATGAATAAGTATTAACATGGTAAAAAAATTTCAAGGATAGTACTGATTTTTCTTATAATCATTTATAGCTGACACTGCTATTATTTCTCCTTTTTTTTTTTTCAAAAATATTGTCATTGTACAAACCATGGTCTGATTTTGATCCTTTGTTTTCCTCAACAACGTCGCTCCTAACGATATCGAATCCCGGAAGTACACCCTCGGCCAGGTTAGACTCTGCTTGTTCACTGACGTGACCTTGTGAATTTGCTGCTCCAGCAAGGTCACGCTCTTTGGCTACTAGACTAGATTCAAAGTTTGGAGGCAGTCCTGGGTTTCTCGATCTTCGCCATTCCGATAACCTGGAAGATGGGGTCTGTGAAATGAATTGCATACCCATGTAGTTGGATGAGGAAACTTACTAGATATGATTTTACGATGGAATGTAAAAAAGATGTTTGTAAATGTCTTGGGACGTAAAATCAGCATCCCCAACCACTTCCCTCCTCTTCTTTAGGTTTGCTTGAAGTTGGCTTAATTACGTCTATGCAGCTTATTTTATTTAACAGAAAAAAATCTCCTGTTTGGTCTAGATCTTTTTTTCACACATTCAATGGATTCTGACAAAAGTCTCCCTAATAAATATATGTAGTCCTCTTCCAGGTAATAAAGATATCAATAATTTTAGGCAAAGGTGGAAGCCTCATAAAAACAGATTGGAAAAAGAAAGTGTTTCCCAAAAGCATCCATCATTTCTTTTAAAATTAAAAATTTAATCAAGATTTAGTTCAAAGTTATATAAGTTTGGAGCGTATTAATCAAATGTTACACGCCATTATCGTTATTCTTTCATTGTGTCTGTAATGACAAAAAGGCAGACAGACAGATACAGAGTTCATAAAAAGGGAATCCAGCTACAAACAGAGAAAGCGGAACAAGCTTTAGGTCTAAATGCTATAGAGAGCTTAAGTTTTAAGTAGTACTCAGCTGCATTTAGGCATCCAATGAAAATGATTGAAAAATGTTCGTCTTTTGAGACAATGGAAGCCTCAATTCAACCTATAATTGCTCTTTAAAATTTTAATTGAAGCAATTCCAATAGTGTGCCTCCTATTTATCTAGCATTACACATAAGGGAGATTCCCTCACCCCCTTAAAAAAAAGGTTGAAATTGGTCATAACTTGAATTACGGTTACCTTTTTTTTATACAAATGTTACTCACACAAATTAAATACTTTACATAATCTCTGTAAAAACAGCAGCATTTTTTATATCGATTTGCATTAAGAAATCGATGCCATCCCTGAGGATATTCTGAGCAAGAAAGTGAGGCTACTCTATGATTTTATCACATTCTCAATGAGTTTCTCACTATCGATGAAATGCTATCCTACCAAATGTGTGGGTTTTTTTTTTATTTGTATTTTTTTTTCAGAGCTCAAACAAGTGATAGTCTGGGCTGTTTGATGTGCAAAAACTGCCAATGGTATACTGAAGCCAGTCTTGGGACAATTTTCACTTTGGGGTGTCTTACTGACATGCTTCAAAGTATCACCTTGCCTCAGGCAATTTGGTCGTCTTCGACGTAGAGTTATGTTCAGTGTTTGACAATTCTTAATTCATGTACTATTTAAGTTTCCTCATAGGGCAGAAAGTGCGTGTGTAAAAAACTTCTTATGTCCATCAATACGGTGGCTGTGCGTTTCTTGAAGACTGTTGAATTTAGTATTTTGGGATGCTAGTGACGACGCTTTTTTATAGACAACGGAATCTTCCTTCTTCCTAGTGTTGCGAAATGCACCAATGCTTCACCTCTTGTTATCGAACTATCTAGAATTACAAACTACACCAAAGAATGCTATAATTACCGTCGATTCTGAGTCCGGGGCTGGGTCTGTTCCCGTACATGAGGCATGGAACAGTTCGCTTCTCCCTGAGCGGCCACGCGCTGAGAAGAAAATTCATTATTTTAATCTAATTTTACTAAACAAATAGAGGAAGCTCTTGTGGAAACCGTGGCAGTCAGGGTGGTACTAATTTTAGTGATTGATTGATAGATGGGTAGAATGAATATCCTTACCACCCAATTTACAACTACCGGTGATATCTAATTTAACTGTTCTATAGAATTCTATCCAATATCTTTTAGTCAGAGAGTCACTGACTGTGGAAGTAACTGCTAAGGTAGCACATGTTATGATGATATGGTGATGATGATAACAATAATGTAGTAGTAGTAGTAGTAGTAGTAGTAGTAGTAGTAGTAGTAGTAGTAGTAGTAGTAGTAGTAGTAGTAGTAGTAGTAGTAGTAGTAGTAGTAGTAGTAGTAGTAGTAGTAGTAGTAACAATAATAATAATAATAATAATAATAATAATAATAATAATAATAATAATAATAATAATAATAATAATAATAATAATAATGATAACAATAATAACAACAACATTAACAACACCAACAACAACAACAATAATAATAATATTAATAATAACAACAACAACAACAACAACAACAACAACAATAATAATAATAATAATAATAATAATAATAATAATAATAATAATAATAATAATAATAATAATAATAATAATAATAATAATAATAATAATAATAATAATGATAATGATAATGATAATAATAATAATAATAATAATAATAATAATAATAATAATAATAATAATAATAATAATAATAATAATAATAATGATAATGATAATGATAATAATAATAATAATAATAATAATAATAATAATAATAATAATAATAATAATAATAATAATAATAATAATAATAATAATAATAATAATAATAATAATAATAATAATAATAATAATAATAATAATAATAATAATAATAATAATAATAATAATAATAATAATAATAATAATAATAATAATAATAATAATAATAATAATAATAATAATAATAATAATAATAAAAATAATAATAATCATAAAAGTAATAATAATAACAACAACAACAACAACAACAACAACAACAACAACAACAACAACAAAAATAATAATAATAATAATAATAATAATAATAATAATAATAATAATAATAATAATAATAATAATAATAATAATAATAATAATAATGATAATAATAATGCTGTTGCTGCTGGTGCTGGTGCTGACGATGGTAATGGTGGTGTTGATAGAAGTAGCAGTAATGATGACGGTGACTCCTATTATGATGGTTATGCTAAAGAGGATGAAGTTGATTTCGCATCATTCGTGCAAATTCTCTTCATATGTAACTGTTACAATTCAATTTAATGGAAGCACATGACTTGTGTTTCTTGTTTCTAAAATGACTCATATTTGTTCATGACCAGCCTATTTCAAGCCATCACTTAATTGCAGATTGTTTGATGTCCAACGCTCTTTTCCATTTATGTTTTATGTATCATAATGGTATTAAAACGTATTTTAAGAGGAAGAAAAGTAAGTAAATTAATAAGCTTAATCTTTTAGGATCAAACTTAGGTATTGTGTTTTAAAGGCACATGGAAGAATAATTTGGACAGAGTGTAGCAACTGCTCAATAGATATCATTTTTGAGTTGCAATGGTGTACGGTAATCAGACCAAGTTGAATCATTTGCAGCTATCGATCTGTCTTATAAATTGATTATCATCGGACAATTACATGCAACAAGCCGAAAAAACCTGCAGGCCTATTTGGCAAACCGTTCTTCCCTGACCTTTGAACTTCCCAAGAAAGCCAGCCGTGTCCCCTGCCAGGGGCGCCCCGCCAAGGAAAGTGATCCTGAGAATCGAGTCAGACACGGTCAAGTGCGAGCTGACGTTCACACCGCACAGTTCACGCTCCAAGGAGTAGCGGGCAGACGCCAGAGATCTGGAGGTCTGGTCTGGCCGCTCGAGCAGGACCATGTCCCCGTCGCAATAGCCGTCCTTCTGGGACATGTGGGTCCTGGGGAGGTGTTGTAATGTAATTGGCGTTAGTGTTCAGATTGTGTGTGTTTAAATAACTTTAAACATTCTGACTATGACATTCATCTGAAAGTGTTTTAATGTGTGTGTGGGGCGGGGGGAGGAGGAAGAAAGTGTGTGTGTGTGTTAGGGTGGGGGGAGTGTGCTATGAAATTCATAGCTTACTTGAATCCAGGTAACGTCAGCAAATCATGTGAGGTCATATGATGTCAGTAGCTACGTTGACTCTTTGCTCATAAATATTCTAAGGTTTCGCAGGAAAGGCTAACGGGCCCTAAGCTAAACTACGACTTTATATTTTTAGATTGACCGACATCATTTGCATAAACTCCTCCTACCTAACTATACGTAGCAAAGTCGCTTTTCGCATACATGCTAGCCCTCTCACCGAGAACGTAACTGTTATGTAAAGGATACATGATGACTGCCAGCGATGCTTTAATGCTACCTGTATTGAGTACCAGCCTGGAGCAGGTGCAAGCGCGTTGTGTAGAGTGTTTCCACACAGTTACATTATATTACGTTCACATGATCCGAGACAGTTTACCAGCAGCAGCAGATTTCACTGGTTGACCAGACTGACAAGGCCTATCACTCACTTGCGGCTTCCGATGTGAACAACGCAAGTCAATTTGTGCACGCCACTAGGGAAACTAAGAGTTAGTTACGTTGTGACTCATGCTTATGGTGGCTAATGATAAAATCAGCAGCTCAAATAAAGTCAATCTTTCCAATGACTAGGAAAGTCGGTAGCAGATTAAAGGTTAAATCAGAAAATTACCTAGGCGAAGGCAAATCTATTATCTTACCTGAAATGCTCAAACGTTGATCCAGAGGATGCAACTGGTAACTTACCTCATATACTCCACCTCAAACGTTGAGCCCAAAGGTGAAGCTGGTAACTTACCTCAGATACTCCACCTCAAACATTGAGCCCAAAGGTGCAGCTGGTAACTTACCTCAGATACTCCACCTCAAACGTTGAGCCCAAAGGTGCAGCTGGTAACTTACCTCAGATACTCCACCTCAAACGTTTAACCCAAAGGTGCAGCTGGTAACTTACCTCAGATACTCCACCTCAAACGTTGAGCCCAAAGGTGCAGCTGGTAACTTACCTCAGATACTCCACCTCAAACGTTTAACCCAAAGGTGCAGCTGGTAACTTACCTCAGATACTCCACCTCAAACGTTTAACCCAAAGGTGCAGCTGGTAACTTACCTCAGATACTCCACCTCAAACGTTTAACCCAAAGGTGCAGCTGGTAACTTACCTCAGATACTCCACCTCAAACGTTTAGCCCAAAGGTGCAGCTGGTAACTTACCTCAGATACTCCACCTCAAACATTGAGCCCAAAGGTGCAGCTGGTAACTTACCTCAGATACTCCACCTCAAACGTTGAGCCAGAGGATGCAGCTGGTAACTTACCTCAGATACTCCACCTCAAACGTTGAGCCCGAAGGTGCCCGAAGAATGCATTCACAAGTGAGCAGCTCTGCTTCCGGCGGAAGTCGTTGACTCGTCGCCAACGGATAAGACGGAGATACTATGGCGGTAGCCCCGGAGATATCCGAGTTGGTATTGCTGCAAATATTTATCCTTTCAGACACTGAGAAGAAAATAAGGGCAAAGTTAGAAGTCGAAATTTGGAGAAGGATATCTGAAAGGCGTAATATATCCATATATACGATGTCAAGATTGTAAAGGAGGTTTAGAGGCCAGAGAAATAATGACTTAAATAGATTTTCTCCAAGTGCTTAAAAACTTTATCCACCAGGAGGAAGTGGCGTGTCTTTAATTTTTCTTTCCCATTTCAAACCTCATACAATTAAGAATGAAAACCCTAGCTTAACTGAAAATAAACTCTATTACTTCATGTCACGGTGAATTAGACCAATTGGTGGCAAACGAATTCACCTGGTACACACTCATATGCAACATTCGCAAAATTGACCATTTCGCCACAACGGGCGATAAAATGGCGTCGTATAGTAAAATCACAAGACCCTGTCCGACCTTGGCAGTGGATAACTTGCTTGGCTTTAGATGATCCTGCTTGGCAGCCATTAAAAGCCTGGAGGGGTAGAGCATTAGTTTTTTAAATACAAATAAACGGTTTAAGATAATGTTAAATATATTTAGATTTAAAATCTCGGAGAATAACATTCAAACTCCTGAATAATATACACATATACATATAAGTTGAGAAAATAGATTATAGATGGATGGTTCCATTGTTAAGTAGATAAGAAGGCTGATAAATGGATACAGGCAGACTGAGAGAAAGAGAAAAAGGTGTGCATGGACCAAAGAGATGGATAGAGAGATAAAAGTAAACAGAGAGAGAGAGAGAGAGAGAGAGAGAGAGAGAGAGGGAGAGAGAGAGACAGCAATTAAACTGGAAAGAGGATCCACTCTTCATACAGAAATTGTTACCAATTTATATGTACGTGTAACGAATCATGGCCAGTGTGATTTTAAAGTACACGTATTGAGTCAAGGTATCAAACTGGCGAACCTGGTAGCAATAGGATGACGACGAGTATCCGACGGTGACATTAAATATGTGGATCATGGCCGTTTGATCACAGACCAATGTCCCCGACAAGCTTGTGGGCGTATGTCTGCCTGGTGACTGGTAACCTTGGAAAGAGGCTTGTCTCCGCCTTCGTTTTCGCTTGTCCCACCCCCAGTCTCCCTCGTCCGCCTCCTCGCCGGCTCCAAATCGTCCTCCAATCACGCCCCTTCCATTCCCGTAGGCGTGGCTCATCCCTTCCTCCTCCTCGTCCCAACCCATCCTCTCACGCCAGTCTTCTGCGTCCATCCCTCCATGGAAACCGGTGGGCGGAGCTACGAAGCTGTTCAGTTCAGTAGGCGAAGGTCCTGGCCACGCCCCTCCATTATGTGCAGGCCACGCCTGATTGATATGTCCTCCTCTGCCTCCTTTGTTTTCATCTCCCTCATACTCGTCGTGAAGGAAGTCAAGTAAACATTCGTTCTTGTATGTAAAACCTGTGGAATAAGGAAATTCCATATTTATAATTATTAGATCAACGCTTTTGTCTCCGTAATACAGTAGAGCGGTACAGTTTTTGCCGGTATGGCTTCCTGAAGTAAAATCCCGTAATTCCGATTAGCTAGTAGTCGGTCTTCTCTCTTATCACAGAGTGCAGGGATGGCGGTTTGGGATACTAAGAACATTGGGGTTAAAATATAGGGATCATTAATATGGCTTAGAAAGAAAGAAAAAGGAGAAAAAAGGTTCATTTTATCGGAAAGGCAGTGTGAAAGACATTATGGTGATACTGGGAAAGCTATAAAACTGAAACCGTTTTGAATCTTGCCTTTGCAACTCCACTCATGTACGGTACACTTATCTACAAAATATCTCTATAATATGATGGGGCCATACTGTCGAGAACAGCTGAAGGCCTATATCGATTGATTAGCGAAATAAAAGTATGAGAACAAAAGAATTTAGTTCACTAAGTGTGATGGGAATATAGGCCGGTCAATTTTATAGGAAGAGCACCTATGATGGTACACCGACTCCAATTGACTAAGAGAGTTATCTGCCCATCTTTATAGCAGAATTATCATTTTTTTTCATGAAACTTTTTTGGATTTGATCAAGATAGTGACATCGGTATAGAACATGCTTCTTCACCGCTGTACAAATATAATGAATAAGAAAGCAATTAAATTATTGAAAAAAAAAAAAGATTTCCATGACTTTCACTTAAAGATCGTTCACAATTAAACCGGTTTACATTAAAGTAGAAAATAACAAGCAAGAAAAAGGCAAAAGAAGAGAGAGAGAGAGAGAGAGAGAGAGAGAGAGAGAGAGAGAGAGAGAGAGAGAGAGAGAGAGAGAGAGAGAGAGAGAGAGAGAGAGAGAGAGAGAGAGAGAGAGAGAATGGAAACAGAATAAAAAATATTCAATGTAAGTATAAAAAAACATGAATGCTCAAAATAAAAAGGGACATCTGGAGAACAAAGGAAATAAATGTTTACGGCCTAAATATCAACATCAAAGAAGTTGCATAGCCATTAACTTACATTAATATATATTTAATACACCATCGCGTATCATGACCTATATTTAATTTCGACCTAAAGTTTTCCGAGTTTCATATGGCTTTATTTCCTTCTCACCCCACCATCCCATCTCGCAATAAACGTAGATCTTTTTTACAATGATTGTTGTAACAAACCTGGATCGATCCTGTTACAAAGATTGATCGGGCCAGTCACGGTCACTGTCATGGACCCTGTTTGACCAGTTGACCATGCTGTTGTCTGCGATGGTCCAACGCAGGTGACGTAGCGGGAGTCTTACCAAATTCTGAACCGCTTGCTTCTTAAGGTTTTTGTCATCGCTAATAAAGTATTTTGGTATCTTTCTTAAAGTTTTTATTAATTTTCCCGTTTCATTGACATTTTATTTCAACACACCCTTCTTTTCACTCAGTTATTTAAAAAAATGAAATAAGAAAACAAACAAACAAACAACAACAACAAAAAAGAAAAAAAGGATCATAAATTGAAAGAGCGAGTGACCATTATTTATATGAAATATCAAGAAATAAGTAGATAATTTTATTTTCAAAGGTTTTAACCTTCGCGCATGTAGAGCAAGGCATAATCTAAGAAAAGTGAAATAATTTTCTCAACTTGGTCGACGCGTACCAGTAAACAGCACACTGATCTTTGTCGGCAAAACTATGGATAAGATAAGATAAGATAAGATAAGATGTGATAACTTTATTGATCCCACAAAGGGAAATTAAAAATGACATGCTCTCAGGACATAAATACAATATTTATGTTAATCATACAGGTGACATAGATTTATGGAGATATAAATTTATACAAGTAGGTATTAAAAAGCGGTAAAAAAAAAACTTGTAAGTAAAGAAAAAAGGGAGGTGGGGGGCGTTACAGATGCAGCAGCATTAGCAGCAGCAACAGCAGCCGTCGCACCCACCTACCACCGCTACCTCTATCACTACTCCTACTCCTGTTCCTATTGCCCTTACTATCACTAGACTATTTTAACCCCTGATACCACAACTGCATGTACTGGAACTGAACTAGACTGATAATTTATGAGGAGGTGCGGTAATAAATCCCAGCTGAGGCATTTTACGGTGGGATCGGTTCTCATCTTGTCAGCCCTATCCTTGGTTTGATATAGAGCGAGGCTTCCTAAAATATATACAGGGCAAGTCACCGAAGTGAACAAACTTCTGCATGTTTGAGTTATAGTGATCTATTTCTATTTTAATTTTTGAGCAAAGTCAGGACAGAATTGTACTCAGAACGTACTTAATATAATTCAGCCTACAGGACTACACAGCAAAAATATCTAACTGTCCTAACTCTGCCAAATAGTTAAATGATATTAGTTCACTCATACTATTACTCAAAAACTTTGTTCACTTCGGTGACTTGGCCTGTACATATTTTACTAAGCCTCGATAAAGAGCTGTCCCTGTTTAAGATGTTCAGGAAACTTAAGGGACATGAAATAACTAAAACTTTCAACTTGCAGATTAACGATTATCGTAATGATGATAGGAAAAGAAAATGCTGATTACGAAGGTAATGAGGAAAAGGATAATGATGATGATAATAAGGAATAAGATGGTGATAATAAAAGAGGGAAAATTTAAATTCTGGGGAGGGGGTCAATACTTAAAAAAAAGTGAACAAAAGCATGACGGTCTGAGTACAGTTTCAGATTTGCTTTAAGGTAAAAAATCATTAATACCCACACTCACAAAAAAAAATCATGAAAATAAGATATCTTACCTTCGACAGTGAGAAACAAAGGGAGCTTGGCGGTGTGCAATAAGATAAGTACAACCAATAGCATCTCTCGAATTCTCTTTTTTTTTTTTCCTTTTTTTTTGGTACAATAAGAAAATAATCATTCAAAATATCTCTATCAAATTATTAATACATTTCAAAGAAAGCAAAACGTTTAAATCAGTAGATATTCAAAAACTTGTGATTTGTTTAACACTATTTGACGTTTCTTTCGCTTACTTATGGAGAGAACTTGTTTGAAATACGCGAAACTTTGTTTCGCCTTTCTTAACCAAAGATCACACAGAAATCGGTGTTTCTCATTCTCCCCATCACTCATACTAAATCTGTATCATTCTCCTCAAGTAGACCCAGGTGGGTGTAGAGCGTCCGACAAAAGGAGCGGACAACAGCAATGTCGATCCAACGCCAGGACATTATTTTGCTGCTAACCGCAGCTGGTGACAGGCCTTACGTGGATGTTGCGCGACAGTGTCACGGGGAGCCGGCACTCCTGGTCACTCTGCACGGATCACCAAGACACAAAACATAAGTTCTGTCTTCAGAGTAATGTGGTATTAGTCGCCCCTGAAGAAACCTCTCCATAAAGTGGGGTGAAAGATGGGGTTAAGCAAGAGACTGGCAATGCGGACATCCGGGTTCGATCCATGGATAATGAGATAGTTGTAAGGTTGGCATCCGTTCTTAACAGCCCTGTCTTCGTTTAAAATAAAGCAATTGTTTCCTCTTTAATGCTCTATGTGAAAGTTGAGGGGCGTAGCATGGACAAATAAGCTTTCTCAGGTAACATAGAGCAATTGTTTTCTCTTTAATGCTCTTTGTGGAAGTTGAGGGGCGTAGCATGGACAAATAAGCTTTGTTAGAGACTTGGATCGTGATATGGTCTCTGGCTGCCACTTAAGGCTGACTGCTTTAAGATATACAGAACAGCAGGAACTATCCATTGTGGTTCCAAATACTATTCTGCAGCCAGCAGGCGAATCTAGGTGTCAATATTTCAACCCAACATTGTGTAATTGGATAATGTTTGTTATGCGAAAAACCTCAATGGTGGACCAGCAATAGTTCATTCAGTATCTAAATCAAGTGGTGCATTATTTTTAATAAGATATGAGCAGGTTTATGTTCCATGGCTGTGAAGAGGATGTTGAAAACAATCAATTTGCAACATAATAATTATTATTATTCTTCAGCAAAACCTATGAATTTGCAACAATCCACCGTCGAGACCTCACATATGTCACTGAAGTGAACAAACTTTAAACTTGCATGGTAAGGGTTATACATGTAGTGATCAATTTCTTTCGACTTTTAAGCATAGTTAAGACAGAATTTTGCTCAGCACGTACTTAAAGTTTAGCCCACAGGCCCACACAAGAAAATTATGCAACTGTTGTAACTCTACCAAATGATTAAATGATAGAGCTCACCTAAATCTTAAATATTTCAGGAAAAGATAACTATTTCTCGTCCTCGTTAGGGCAACATCGATAAAAATATTCAGGATTTGTGCAGCTCGACCTTGGTTTATGACGTCATAGAAGCTATAAAATACGAAGAGGCAATAGCGGGATCACATGATAGATCTTCAGCTGTCTCCTCAGCGGCAACATTACATGCAGCTTACTGAATCGAGATTGATGGGCATTGTCAGGTATCTTAGAAAAAGGGTTACTTTTATTTTCGGATCGTCACCTGGCTTCCTTTTAGGTGCAAAGTCAAAGTTAAATGGGACTGGCCAGAGGAAAGTCAGTTGAAGCTCATGGTGCACGTGCCAATCGACACTTAAACTTTTAAAATCAAATTTCTATGGTTTCTGGGTTATTCTTGTTTGCTTGCTGTATGTAATTTCATCTGTTTAGTAAAGAAATAGTTTGCGTGAAAACGCTATAAAAGTGTTTGGAGAAAACCACAAAGTCATGGATATTCAAATTTACATTTAATATTTGAGAGGATATAATATCATGTTAATAACGAGTGGTAGACACTTGAAGCTACTACGCCCTGCACCACATATTTTTTTGGTGCAATGGGGTTAGTAGCCATTGTTAATTATCATAGATGGTGGTTAATCTTCATGTAGACACTTAGAGAGTTGATGAAGGTTGATTGTTACTTTATTAACTCAGATAACATTGAGTGTATATTTCACATGGCTAATGACAGGAAGCAGACTAACTGAAAGCAGGAAATCATAAAGTGAAAGTGAAAGCATACAAGTTAATCTTGTACGTGTACTTCCAAAAATAGAACATGGTAAACAAAGGGATATTACTATAATAAAACATTGTTACATAATGAGTTAACAATTTAGGATTTATTACCTCCCTTTTATATCTTAAGTCTAACATTTTTCTCATAAACCTGCGCCAGCGAGTACGCGTAATTCCTTTTAAGACCACAGTATGTAACTTTATGTTATAAGCGAAATATGAAATAAATCTAACCATAATTATAACTATTTGCTAAGACAACTCACTCTTTTTTGTGACGTAGGCATATTTAAAAAACTATTTCTCTTCTTTTATGTTTGTTGTATCTAAAACTTAACACAGCTATTTTTAAATTGAAGCTAGGGATCCAACTTCTGTTACTTTTTCTACATAAAGGAAAAATTGGAAAAAAAAGAGAAGGGAAATAGAAAAAAGAGACAGAGAGAGAAAGGAAGAGACAGAGAGAGACAGACAGACAGACAGACAGACAGAGGGAGAGAAAAGGAGAGAAAGAGGGAGACACAGAGAGACAGAGAGAGAAAGAGAGAGAGAGAGAGAGAGAGAGAGAGAGAGAGAGAGAGAGAGAGAGAATATTTGCCGCTCTAGTTTTCTAGAGTATATATCTAATGAGAGGTGCATTAAGAGAGGATAGAGCCTATCATCGAAATATGAAATAAACCTTACAAATGGGGTCTTTAATGTGTTTGGATACAATTCAGTTTTAAAGTTGCCGTAAACCTTTTGCTCCTGGAGCAGCTTCAGCAATCCATCACCCATTGTAATCACAGACACCATTGAACCAACATCGTTACACTGTGCATCTCCATCATTGTTCTATTCACTGCAGCATCTAATAGTATCATCATCTCTGACTCTTCACTACAGCAGCTAATAGTATCATCCTCTCTGACTCTTCACTACAGCATCTAATAGTATCTTCTTCTCTGACTCTTCACTACAGCAGCTAATAGTATCTTCTTCTCTGACTCTTCACTACAGCAGCTAATAGTATCTTCTTCTCTGACTCTTCACTACAGCAGCTAATAGTATCTTCTTCTCTGACTCTTCACTACAGCAGCTAATAGTATCTTCTTCTCTGATTCTTCACTACAGCAGCTAATAGTATCTTCTTCTCTGACTCTTCACTACAGCAGCTAATAGTATCTTCTTCTCTGACTCTTCACTGCAGCAGCTAATAGTATCATCTTCTCTGACTCTTCACTACAGCAGCTAATAGTATCTTCTTCTCTGACTCTTCACTACAGCAGCTAATAGTATCTTCTTCTCTGACTCTTCACTACAGCAGCTAATAGTATCTTCTTCTCTGACTCTTCACTACAGCAGCTAATAGTATCTTCTTCTCTCTTCTCTGACTCTTCACTACAGCAGCTAATAGTATCTTCTTCTCTGACTCTTCACTACAGCAGCTAATAGTATCTTCTTCTCTGACTCTTCACTACAGCAGCTAATAGTATCTTCTTCTCTGACTCTTCACTACAGCAGCTAATAGTATCATCATCTCTGACTCTTCACTACAGCAGCTAATAGTATCTTCTTCTCTGACTCTTCACTACAGCAGCTAATAGTATCTTCTTCTCTGACTCTTCACTACAGCAGCTAATAGTATCATCTTCTCTAACTCTTCACTACAGCAACTAATAGTATCTTCTTCTCTGACTCTTCACTACAGCAGCTAATAGTATCATCCTCTCTGACTCTTCACTACAGCAGCTAATAGTATCATCATCTCTGACTCTTCACTACAGCATCTAATAGTATCATCCTCTCTGACTCTTCACTACAGCAGCTAATAGTATCATCCTCTCTGACTCTTCACTACAGCAGCTAATACTCGTAGTATCATCATCTCTGACTCCTCACTACAGCAGCTAATAGCATCATCTTCTCTGACTCTTCACTGCAGCAGCTAATAGTATCATCCTCTCTGACTCTTCACTACAGCAGCTAATAGTATCATCATCTTTGACTCTTCACTACAGCAGCTAATAGTATCATCATCTCTGACTCTTCACTACAGCATCTAATAGTATCATCAGGTGCTGTCATGTTTCGCCGATACCCAGATGGAAGCGAACGCCCTATTGCAAACGTCTCAAAGATACTCACTCCATCACAGAGGAATTACAGCCAGATGCAGAAAGAAGATTTTGCTATAATGTTCATTCACCCATAAAAGTTTCATCTTTTCCTTTATGAAAGACCTTCCGGTCTGGTGACAGAATCCAAACCATTGTTAAGTATTTTTTAGCCCTTTTAAAGCTACTCCAGCTCTTGCAGCTAATCACCTTGCAAGGTGCGCTTGAACTCTCCGTCAGTATGACTACGTCATCGAATACAGAAAAACCTCAGAACTTGGAAATGCGAAGATGCACTGGAGCCGCCTTTCAATTGGACCAGACAAAAAGTTCGACGACAGACGAACAGGAGCGGACACCAGGATACCGTGTGCACTATTAGATCCATCAGCTCTACTATCCTCCAGCTACACAATCCAAACGTTCCTAAGGAAATAAACCAGAAAAGATGTTGCACTCTCTTACTGCACAACGCTATTGGCAAGAAGGCTGGCGAGTATATGAAACCAAACCGTCACGCAAAGCACAAGCACTATCCAGATCCTATAAAATTCAAAGTGACATTAACGCTTTTAAGAAAGTCAACGACTCTCTCCTCCAGCAGTAAAAATGGTAGTTTGCTGTATGGTTCCTGCGTCGTCATAATTATTTCGATCTCTTCGGGAAGAAACGTCTCAAACGCTGTTACATCTTGGTCATTTTGGAATCGAAAGAATGAAACACCTAGCTAGAACATTAGTGTACTGGCCAGGGATTGAAAAGGACATTCATGATCTTTTGCAAGTCGTGTGATTCATGTTGTAAACATCAGAACAACCTATATGAAAAGCTCCTTATAAAGCATTAATGGATATTCCTGGAGAAACCATCTGGAATCGAATCTATATCATGATCACGCAACCAACTTCATGGATTCGAATTGGCTGATCATCGTTGATGTGTTTTCTGAAATATCCCTGCATACACCCTTCGGAGTCAACCTCAACAAAGCTCAACCATTAAGCTACTAGAAACAAATTTTCGCTCATTTTCGGGTATTCCCACACAATTGTCATCTCCGGTGAATTTCCAATTTTTCTGTATAGAGAGAGGAGCATCATACATCTTAGTACCGGAGCACCATATCATCCAGCTACCGATGGAGCAGCAGAAAAGATGAGTATAAAGCTTCAAGAACTCCTTGAAGAAGTCTTGCATTCCCACTCAAAGCTGCACTCCAGGAATTCCTGATGCAGTGACCGGTGAACTCCTTTGCCGAGTGAATTAACTCCGAGCGAACTCCGTAATGGTCGTCAAATCCGAACAAAGATCGACATTCTCAAACCTTCTATTTCCATACATAATGCTTCTTAAAGAATCAAAAGAAGGAATTGAACAGTTCGGGAAAAAAACACAGAATTCTTTTTAGTTGGAGATCCAAGCTATGCTAAAGTGTTCAGCACAAAGTCTGGAGAAATTCTTCAAGAAATGGATATGAGCAGTTATCACCAAGCAGTTTGGTACTCGATCTCGGCAACATTAAAGTCTGTCCATCAGGGCCACTGTGGAGGCGACACATCGAGCAGCTGCAGCCGCAGTTCAGCAGATGTGATGACAACTCAGACCCTGGGAGAACTTCCCGAAGAATCCAGCAGCTGTGAGGAATTCATCATCGCAGCAACTGGAAGCAATATAAGAGGTCTCCTGGGGCTATCCCAACCAGGCGGTCTCCAACTCTTCAAGACAGCCACCTGATAGACTAAATCTTTAAAAACTGATATCCTCATTAAGACTAGACTTGCCCATAATTCTCTTAATTGTTAATTGATTTCTATTCTAAGTCAAGCGGTTCATTTTTAATAGGACAACCTCTTGTGTGTGTGTGTGTGGGGGGGGGTGAAGATGTATTGTTTCTAAATGTCAATCTAGCAAGCCTGTATGTGAGGAATTTCTTTCACTTATTAAAAGTGAAGCGGAATGATGAGTTCATCATTGGAAGATCGGAATAACCGGTCGTTTTGGGTTTACAACGGATCTTGTCCGTTTATATCCAAGTTCTGTGTGAAAATCATAATTATTAATTTGCAAAGTCATATTTTACACAAAAATCTAAAAACATAACATTCAGTTTTTTTAACAACTATTATAGAACCTTAAGATATTGACGATATTCTTAAAATGAAAGGAGAGATTTCAAGCAAAAGTAAACTATATATGGGCGAAATCTATTGAGCACTCCCCTTCTTTTCATTTTATCTCTCCACCGAGACTATAATGTGGTACCGATGACCCAACTTAGATACAATGTAGAGCTCGAACTGATACGGGTGAAAACGTTCTCTACTCATACAGTAAATAAAATCGTACAACTGCTCTGAATTTATATTCACATACAGAAACAAACATTATATATATATATATATATATATATATATATATATATATATATATATATATATATATATATAAAGTATTAAATTAAGTTAATAAAATGGCTTAACTTGAATTTTTTAATTTTGCTAGGGTTCCT
>JAWDGP010007639.1:0-12015 GCA_033675545.1 Elysia crispata
TGTGATGGGTTAGGTGGTGTGAGGGAAAGACTGTGTAGACGAGTGTGTGTGTGTGTGTGTATGATGGGTTAGGTGGTGTGAGGGAAGGACTGTGAACGAGAGTGTGTGTGTGTGTATGATGGGTTAGGTGGTGTGAGGGAAAGACTGTGAACGAGTGTGTGTGTGTGTGTATGATGGGTTAGGTGGTGTGAGGGAAAGACTGTGAACGAGAGTGTGTGTGTGTGTATGATTTGTTAGGTGGTGAGAGGGAAAGACTGTGAACGGAGTGTGTGTGCGTGTGTGATGGGTTAGGTGGTGTGAGGGAAAGACTGTGAACGAGTGTGTGTGTGTGTGTGTGTATGGTGGGTTAGGTGCTGTGAGGGAAAGAGCTGTGAACGAGTGTGTGTGTGTGTGTGCATCATGGGTTAGGTGCTGTGAGGGAAAGACTGTGAACGAGTGTGTGTGTGTGTGTGTGTATGAGTGGGTTAGGGTGCTGTGAGGGAAAGATCTGTGAACGAGTGTGTGTGTGTGTGTGTGATGGGTTGGGTGCTGTGAGGGAAAGACTGTGAACGAGTGTGTGTGTGTGTGTGTGATGGGTTAGGTGCTGTGAGTGAAAGACTGTGAACGAGTGTGTGTGTGTGTGTGTGATGGGTTAGGTGGTGTGAGGGAAAGACTGTGAACGAGTGTGTGTGTGTGTGTATGATGGGTTAGGTGGTGTGAGGGAAAGACTGTGAACGAGTGTGTGTGTGTGTGTGTATGATGGGTTAGGTGCTGTGAGAGAAAGACTGTGAACGAGTGTGTGTGTGTGTGTGTGTGTATGGATGGGTTGGGTGGTGTGAGGGAAAGACTGTGAACGAGTGTGTGTGTGTGTGTGTGATGGGTTAGGTGGTGTGAGGGAAAGACTGTGAACGAGTGTGTGTGTGTGTGTATGATGGGTTGGGTGGTGTGAGGGAAAGACTGTGAACGAGTGTGTGTGTGTGTGTATGATGGGTTAGGTGCTGTGAGGGAAAGACTGTGAACGAGTGTGTGTGTGTGTGTGTATGATGGGTTGGGTGGTGTGAGGGAAAGACTGTGAACGAGTGTGTGTGTGTGTGTATGATGGGTTGGGTGGTGTGAGGGAAAGACTGTGAACGAGTGTGTGTGTGTGTATGATGGGTTGGGTGCTGTGAGGGAAAGACTGTGAACGAGTGTGTGTGTGTGTGTGATGGGTTAGGTGCTGTGAGGGAAAGACTGTGAACGAGTGTGTGTGTGTGTGTATGATGGGTTAGGTGCTGTGAGGGAAAGACTGTGAACGAGTGTGTGTGTGTGTGTGTGTTATTGGTTAGGTGAGGTGTGGTAAAGACTGTGAACGAGTGTGTTTGTGTGTGTGTATGATGGGTTGGGTGCTGTGAGGGAAAGACTGTGAACGAGTGTGTGTGTGTGTGTGTATGATGGGTTGGGTGCTGTGAGGGAAAGACTGTGAACGAGTGTGTGTGTGTGTGTGTGTGTGTGATGGGTTAGGTGCTGTGAGGGAAAGACTGTGAACGAGTGTGTGTGTGTGTGTATGATGGGTTGGGTGCTGTGAGGGAAAGACTGTGAACGAGTGTGTGTGTGTGTGTGTATGATGGGTTAGGTGCTGTGAGGGAAAGACTGTGAACGAGTGTGTGTGTGTGTGTGTGTGTGAGGGGCACTGTGAACGAGTGTGTGTGTGTGTGTGTGTATGATGGGTTAGGTGCTGTGAGGGAAAGACTGTGAACGAGGTGTGTGTGTGTGTGTGTGTGTATGATGGGTTGGGTGATGTGAGGGAAAGACTGTGAACGAGAGTGTGTGTGTGTGTGTGTGTATGATGGGTTGGGTGGTGTGAGGGAAAGACTGTGAACGAGGTGTGTGTGTGTGTGTGTGTGTATGATGGGTTGGGTGGTGTGAGGGAAAGACTGTGAACGAGTGTGTGTGTGTGTGTGTGTGTGTGTATGATGGGTTGGGTGGTGTGAGGGAAAGACTGTGAACGAGTGTGTGTGTGTGTGTGTGTATGATGGGTTAGGTGCTGTGAGGGAAAGACTGTGAACGAGTGTGTGTGTGTGTGTGTATCATGGGTTAGGTGCTGTGAGGGAAAGACTGTGAACGAGTGTGTGTGTGTGTGTATGATGGGTTAGGTGCTGTGAGGGAAAGACTGTGAACGAGTGTGTGTGTGTGTGTATGATGGGTTGGGTGGTGTGAGGGAAAGACTGTGAACGAGTGTGTGTGTGTGTGTGTATGATGGGTTAGGTGCTGTGAGGGAAAGACTGTGAACGAGTGTGTGTGTGTGTATGATGGGTTAGGTGCTGTGAGGGAAAGACTGTGAACGAGTGTGTGTGTGTGTGTATGATGGGTTAGGTGCTGTGAGGGAAGGTCTGGTCGATCTGGGGTAAAACTGACCAACCTGTTTAATTAATTTCTAAATGTTTTATTTTCCCAGATCTTTGAATTATTAACGTTATTCTGGTATTAATGCCTTCCTTGAAAGGCACAAATATGACTCTGACCTGGTCTTTTCTTCCTCCCTAGCTTCAAATAAATATCTTGTAACTCAGCAGCAGACGACATCGTTTTGATGGCTATATTTCTCTCTTTCTCTGTCTGTCTGTCCTGTCTGTCTGTCTGTCCTGTCTGTCTGTCTGTCTGTCTGTCTGTCTGTCTGTCTCTCTCTCTGTCTCTCTCTCTCTCTCTCTCTCTCTCTCTCTCTCTCTCTCTCTCTCTCTCTCTCTCTTGCTAGTTAGTTTTTACTGACCGTTAAGAACCACAAAGCAGAAAACAATAAGTTGCTACTAATGTGAAATTTAGATCTTAGCTCATCTGTGAAACTAAGCTTATAATTATGCCCCATCCACTTAACATTGGCCTCAGGCCAGTAAAGAACTGTTTTTGGTT
Source organism: Elysia crispata (assembly GCA_033675545.1). Taxonomy (NCBI): domain Eukaryota; kingdom Metazoa; phylum Mollusca; class Gastropoda; family Plakobranchidae; genus Elysia; species Elysia crispata. Next base: position 2,866 of record JAWDGP010007639.1, read on the forward strand.
GAAACAGGCGACAAAGACTTGGTTTAGGCCGTCCGATGTTTGAATCTTGAACCTAAGTGGTTGTTTTTCTGTCATAACAACGTCAAGGCTGTTCAAATGGAATCCGATGTAATAACCAGGTTATTCGACCAAAGATCGACCCAAACTCTTTTTACTGTCAGTTGAGTGCTTTACTGACTCAACCACATCGACTATGTGAAGTTCAAACTACGACATTATAAGAGCATACTTTGGATCAGATTCGGATCTACCTCGGTTCCGCAACAAGATCCGTTGGAGACGATTTAACTTCGATAATACAGTTAGATATCGGTTAAACTTACAGAATTTGTTAGGTATCGGCTAAACATAGATATCACGGTTACATGTTGGTGAAATAATACGTAAGCTATCAGCTTAATATAAATAAAAAGTTAGGTATCGGCTAAAACTACATGTAGATAATACTTTTAGATATCGGGTACACATACACAGTTCGTTAGGTATCAGTTAAACATTTTAAAGTATCGGTTAACATCAGAGAATACCGTTTGGTATCGGTCTAACCGGATCATACCTCAAACTGTTGCTCTTTCGCTTATCGAATATCAACACAACTCTCTCTCTCTCTCTCTCTCTCTCTCTCTCTCTCTCTCTCTCTCTCTCTGTTATTCTTATATTAAAATTATTACAGCAAAAGAAAACAGCCAATAAAACAAATGAGAAGAAAATCAATGGCGTCAAGCGGTTCCTGTGTTTATTTGTCTTTTTTCAATTTGCCAGGATTTGTTTTTCTTTTTGCTGCAAATCATAATGTTCTTCAACGGAACACACGGCCGATTTTGTTCCAGCTTTGATTAATATCTCCGCCGGCGTGCTTCGCCTCAATGAAAACTTTTTTTTTCTTAATTTCTATTGGTTTCAAGAGCAGATTTATAAAGATAAATATTCCGAGAGAGAGAGAGAGAGAGAGAGAGAGAGAGAGACATATAGATAGGTAAATATGAAGATTGAAAAACAGTAAAAACAAAACAACGCAAGGAGAAATCGAGTGACTGAAAACATTTTAAAAATAGAAAAAAATAACCAAAAGACCTTCAGCAGAGCTTAAAGAGAAAAAAAATTGTACCTCTTATAATTTTTACTTACTTACTTACTTACTTACTTACTTACTTACTTACTTACTAACCAACCAACCAACCAACCAACCAACCAACCAACCAACCAACCAACCAACCAACCAACCAACCAACCAACCAACCAACCAACCAACCAACCAACTAACTACTACTACTACTACTACTACTACTACTACTACCATCGGTACCACTGCTGCTGCTGCTGCTGCTGCTGCTGCTGCTGCTACTGCTGCTACTACTACTACTACTACTACTACTACTACTACTACTACTACTACTACTACTACTACTTTCTTTTTCCTTCTTCCTTTTCTTCTTAGTATTACCACACCTCTTGCTACATTATCTCTCCAAACACAGAGACAGCATTAACAACAATAATCACTTTTACCACTACTGTTACCATAGCACTGTCGCTGCAGCCGCCAACTACCACAGTTACTACTGTACAACACTCTCTCCTTCAACTTCACCATCACCATGCTCCTCACCTCCAGCAATGAAGCTTCTCCACCACAACCATCAGATTAACGACCTGGTATCAGATGAAGATGCCGTCTTAAGTCAAAGCGCTAGGCAAGCCAATTAGTGGGGAACCTGGTCACCAGATAACGGTTATTGATCACACAGCTTGGTCTGCCGTTCGCACCCAATAATTGTTGAGACAATAAGAAGTAATGATGGCAAAACTTTGATCACGGCTCTTCAATTTTTTTTTTTTTTTTTTTTTTGGATATCTTTTAGTAGGGGGGTGGGGGTGTCTTTTTCTCTGTTATTATTATTATTATTATTATTATTATTATTATTATTATTATTATTATTATTATTATTATTATTATTATTATTATTATTATTATTATTATTGTTATTGTAGTATTGGTTACGCAATATTTTTTGACATTTTGAATTGTCCGTTAATTTTCCGCATTTGTTTCTTTCAGTTTTAATTTGAAAAACTAACTAAAAAAACTGTTATTTCCTTCTGTTATTGTTAGTAAGTCAGTGAGTTCCAGTCTCTACCACGCTCTATCTCAGCCTTCCTCTTTGAAGTATAATCTGTTTCTCCCTAGCAATTATAGGAGAAATAATCCATGAAAAATTGAAAAGTCATTTTTGAGAAAGAATAGTAAAAATTGTTATTATTGTCATTATCATCTTTATTGTTGTCATAATCATATTGTCGTCAATATCATAACCCTTGACGTTATACAGATATTCTTTTTCACTATACTCATCATTATCATCATCATCATCATCATCATCATAGTCTTCTTCACTTTACTCACCATTATCATCATATATTCTTCTTCATTATACTCACCATCATATCATCACCACCATCATCATCATATTCTTCTTCATTATACTCACCATCATCATCACCACCATCATCATCATATTCCTCTTCACTATACTCACCATCATCACCATAATCGTCATATTCTTCTTTACTATATTCACCATCATCAACATTATCATCATCATATTCCTCTTCACTATACCCACCATCATCAACATCATCATCATCATCATCACCATAATCGTCATATTCTTCTTTACTATATTCACCATCATCAACATTATCATCATCATATTCCTCTTCACTATACCCACCATCATCAACATCATCATCATCATCATATTCTTCTTCCTTATAATCATGATCGTCATCATCACCATGATAATCACCATCACCATCATAAGCCGCAACCAACATCACTTCACCCACAATTCTCCATGACTCATCCCTCCAGAGTTTCTCCATCATTCTCTTCAAAACAATAAACTTATTCAAATCCAAGCACTACGACTTCATAGACCATGAACCACTAAAGAACTAAACCGGCGACTATAGACAAAACCTCTCGTTTCTCCAGTTGACGCTAGCTTATGTATTATTCAGCCCGCAATCCAACACGGTCTGCTGCTAATGGCTTCCATCCTTCTCCTCCATCGTGAATAACTCGTTAAATCCCATTAGAGGATCTCTGGGAAAGCGGCGCGTCGCTCCACCATCTAGACTTATGGTTGGTAAACACCACTAAACACGGTGGAGAAAAACTGCTTAGGATTTGAGCTAGCACTGAACACGGCAATAAACAAAACGGGTTTTGCCGTTCTTTGTTGCAGAAACGGTATTAAATATTGATGAATTCGGTTGAAGTTTGTTCGAAATAATTGTGGTTTGAATCGTTCTAAAAACTAATGACAATTTCTTAGGCTATAAAATTTGGCGAAGACTTTAGAGTTTTTGTTTTTATGCAGCCATAATGTGAGTCCCTCTTGTACAAAATGATAGCTTAGAATATCTGTTCCGATAATTAAAAAGAAAACAAAACAAAAACGAAACCGAAACTTACACAAAATCAAAAGATATGGCTGACTCTAGTTGTGGACGGCATTTTCAAGACTGTAACGATTAAAATGGTAATAATTGGTTCATAAAACCATGCATTATGCTGGAAAAAATCAAAACAAAACAAAACAAAAACAAAAAGACAAAGCACGTACGCAAACGCACACACTTGGACTGTTCAACACTTATTAAAGCGCCCTTACTATTCAAGTATATATACACACACCGACACACACACACACACATATCGACATTGTACAATTCAATTATCTTTATGGGGAAGAAAGGGGACGTCACTCCAGGTGAGGGTCCCCATTCCACTCATGTCTCTCTACCAGCGGAAGCAGACCACACACCACACAGCTAAGCATGCCGGGATACATACATATGTTTTAACCAATAAACATGTGTTCCAGTAAGAGCTATGAAATCCTAAGCCAGGCTCCAGCCACTTGATCCGTAATGAAGCTGCCTCTACAATTACCGTATCTCCCTATAGAGCGGCCGTTAACAGAAAGTATAGAGAAGCTGTAAACACTTCCTAGAAACTAGCTTTGCGGGACGAGTCTAATGTTCCATTAAGCTTTTACAACTCCACGGTTTCTTAAACAGTTCTCGAAGAGGAAAAAAAAATAAAAAGAACATTAATATTTTCCCAAGACACCAATTTACGAGATCGACCATTTAGACGGAGGCCAAGAAATAGGTCACGCCTTTTAAAAATTATTTGATTGGATACAAACCAAGACCGCATCCAAGCGTTTCATCTTTCGTTTGACCTAGATTCCGACAGCATCTCAGCAATGATGGAAGGTGCGCGTGGCCCCGGGGGGGTTTGTATCTTGGTTTATTCCTTCACGACGAGTGATGAGTGTCTTTAATGTTGAAGAAATTATCACGCATCGATTAAAGCCCGTTATGACAGGAGGAGAGAATCGTCCACATACGCCCTGACTCCCAAGATTGGTGATTGAGACAGAAAACACACAATGACGTGGCCTGAGGATGGCAATATACGTCATTGTGGCGACAACTCGAGATTTCTTGTTCTTGCCCATTAGTTCACGGAATTCTGGGAAATCTTTATTCTGTGATAAAGGCTGAGATCTAATTCTCTCAAAGACAGGACAATGTTATACTAGTTTTTTTTATATTAATTTTGCTTAGCCGATGAAAGAATGGTCTGTAGAAAGGGGAGCAGGCATAGATCTTTAAGGGAACAGCCTCAAAGATTCAAAATTTTCCGCCTCTAATGTGTATAGATCCGCTAAGACACCGGTAAACCAACAAACTATTATTTGCAATGACTCGCAAAAAATGAAAAAAAAGGGAAAAAAAAAGTTTTATGTTCTATTGTCTTTTTTACTTTATTCAAGAAGACTACTTTTAGGACGGGCGGCAATCGAGTCACCACAAATTGATGAAAATTGACCAATCATATTGAGGAGCGCGAGGTCAAATGTTAAAATCGTGTGCCGTATCTGTCACCACTGTGCGAGAGAACATGAGCATATAAAGCCAACAAGTTCAGTAGAAACACAGACGGATAGGGAACAACTAAAAATAGCATCATATTTAACTGGGACTAAAGTCAACACAGTGAATTTCTCTACACATTTCTGGCAAGCGTTTTGTCAGGTTTAAAGTTTTGTGTCAACATCTTCAAGACGTTAGTCTCTCGTAACGGACCGTTCCCCTCCGTCGATGTCTTCCTCTCGCAGGATAATTCTGTTGACTTGCACCAAAGCTAAGCGTCGCTCTAGATGGTTCGGTGGTTACACGCTTGGTGTGGAATGGTTCAAACTCCAGTCAATTATCTGAAGACGACTAGATCTATGGCATGTAAAAGCCACCATAGGAGCTACCCAAGCGATAATGCACAATTTCCAGTTTGTTTTGACAATTATAAACAACTTTCTGTGAATTTGCATAAATCGCAAATGACAATAAAATTTTGCTGAACTTAAAAAGGAATAGTTTATATCAACATCAGGTATTCCCACCCATAAAAATAAAAAAAAAAAAATCAGTCAGCAACCAAAAAAAAAAAAAACAAGACAAAAAAAAAAACCCGAACATAAACACACTCTAATGCACAAAAAAAAAAAAAAAGGTCTTTTGAACCCAGACCATAAAATCCGCCGTTCTAGCGAAGTTTTGATAGATTCACAACGTCAGGAAGATTACTTTGAGGCAGAGAGAGAGAGAGAGAGAGAGGGAGAGAGAGAGAGGGACACAGAGAGAGAGGGACACAGAGAGAGAGAGAGGGAGAGAGATAGGGAGAGGGAGAGAGAGAGAGAGGGAGAGGGAGAGAGAGAGAGAGAGAGAGAGAGAGAGAGAGAGAGAGAGAGAGAGAGAGAGAGAGAGATATTAATCCTAGAATATGAGCTTGTGTACAAAACATCCAGGCACCTGTAGAGGGGTCCATTGATTGGGACAGCCATCAACACAGTAGCAACATAATAATGGGACGCGTCTCGCAATCACACAACGTAGGGAAGGTCTAGGAGAATAAACAGAGTAACTCATATTTGCAACGCTCTGCATTCACGATATTTGAATTTGAAACTCTTGATTTGCACATAAGGAATTTTTATATGGGCCGTCTAGTGCAAGGCAATCGCAGGCCTTAGAGACACAACCACAACCACCATAAACCACCGCTAGGCAGGGCAGCGTGATAGAACCACTAAACAAAGTAAAACACTTACACCCTTGCCGTATGTTCTGCACGAAACGAACAGGTTGTTTCCTCCATCTATGACGGAGGTTGTTTCCTCCATCTATGACGGATTGCTTCAGAAGTCCGTAGGAGCCAAGGAAGATTACTCCGTCCCTCAAATCGATAACTGTGGAAACACCTGAGGTGGAGGGCATCCACAGGCGAGCAGACGGTCAGACCAGGCGTGAGAGCAGATTTCCAGGATGCCGGCCGCATTGTGCACTCTCGTCTGCCGCCTTCCCGCCCAGCGTCACGTCACACCGGATGCTGGAATCTAATCTTGCAGAAGGCGGCAAAAAAACGGACGTTCGGTATCCGGGAGAAAAGGACCAGTATGCATAAATAATTCCATGGGGGGGGGGAAGGGTATGCGGGGAATCTCCCGTGCTGCACTGTCAGGTTTTGTCAGAGGGAGTCATGTGACCTGGGAAACTTTTCCCTGGCCTCGTGCCTGGTCATTTTTTTTTTGTTTTGTTTTCAGAACTGCCACTAGTATCAGGTCGAAAGATCTCTATCTCTGGCCCTGATGCTCACGTCTTATTGGCTATTTCGATGGTTCACCAGAAATCTCTTGGTGACGACACTACAAAGGACAAAGCCAACACTGCTTCTTGACTTGCTGAAAACAAAATGGAGCTGTTTCTAATATTTTCAGAAGATAAAGCTCTACCTTAGATGAGACAACAGATAACATTTATTTATTCATTTATATTTCTAGTTAAGGTGTTGGACTGATTTTTTTTATTTGCTTCACTGGTTCGCATTTAAAGATATTTTTTCCCTCGTAAAATCGCATTCTGTGAATACAAAGATTCTGTAGGCGATGAAGTTCAATTCAAAGATTTAAGAAAACTTAAGGAGATAGTAAAATAAATAAGAAAAAATCCGCAAAAACTAACAAAAAACAAAACAAAACCGGACAATTACAGCAAAAATGGCAAAAATCAAGCAAATTTTTACAAACGAAACTTTATCTCTCTTCCGTCTGAATTCTATAGAAGTTAAACGCAGTAGAGTTTGAACCTCGCAATGCGCAGCGGAACAGGGGAAAAAACAACCGTTGAAACATTGCTCGTGCTAGCTACAGCGCGCTGTACAGCACCGCGGTCGCGCGGCGCTAATTATCGCGAGGAAAGCTTTAATGAAAATCGATGGAGACATTTTAGAAGATGATCCGAGTATCGATCCCAGCAGCCAACGCGATTACCACGGGAGCCGACGAATCGAGCGGTCAAGAGCTATCGACGCTTGAAGCTGGGCGGGTTGTCTCCAATCTAATTACTCGAGCCATCCCAAGGGACTCTAACCTCGACACGGCAGCTTTTATTGTATTCGACTCCACCCAGCGCGTCCCTTCACCTCCGGGGATTTCCAATTTCTTTTTTTGTTTTGTCCCCAGCTCCGGAACTTTGATTCCATTATTGCTGGCGCGTTTCAACAGGTTACAGGATTAATGTTGCAGCTTTCCGATAATTGTTGCCCAGCTGTTGCTCCGACTACTGGAACTTTCAGGCGATGGCAAGGGAGAGGAGGCTGTCCTGGGTTGTTTTGATATCCGATTCTCCGATTCTGCCCGGATATTTCGTGCTTTCTGCTTTAATATCTTATCTTCTAATTCTGTGGAAGTTCGAAATGGTAAATTATTGTGGATGTATATAGTAGGTACCGATAGTTTATTTATATATTTTCTCAATAGTAAATGAACAAATCACGTTGTAAATATGAACTATATCGAAATTATCACACTTTATTTGTTTTAAAAAAAGACTACCAAAGCGCATCCGATTTCTACTTTCGAAAAACAAAAGAAGGGAAATGTAAAAAAATGTACTCGCGGTGCAGTACAGTAGGATAAGATAATTCAGTCCATTTACGATTTTTAAAAAAAATCAGTTACTTTAAGTGGGATAAGATAAGCAAAACATTTCCACGCTGGCACGTTGCAGAGTAAATAATTTTATACCAGGCATTGTGTGCAAGGACTCATTTAAATCTGCCTGTAATGAAAAGACGTAAAGGGTAAAAGAAATCTGTACGGCAAACTTTTTTACACTGATCTAATTTTATGACGTTGTCTTATATTGTTTAACGCAAGAATACTAATATCCATTGATAGTCGTTGTGTTCTACTACTAGGTTCAATGTACACATAATGATAAACAGCAAGCAGTTTGTTTTCAGCGCAAAACTTGAGCTTCTCAGTCTAAGTTTTGCTAATATGGATTGGGAGGGGTGAGCATGAGGTGGGAAAGATGAGGTTGGGAATCTCGTTAGAAATGTGAGACGGTCTGCGGCACTTCAAAAAAATGGAGAGAAAGATGGGGAGATGGGAGATGGGAGAGACGGAGAGAGGCAGGGATGACAGATAGATACATACATAGAGTGAGTGAGAGAGAGAGGGAGAGAGAAAGAGAGAGAGAGAGAGAGAGAGGGAGAGAGAAAGAGAGAGAGAGAGAAAGAGAGAAAGAGAGAGAGAGAAAGAGAGAGGGAGAGAGAAAGAGAGAGAGAGAAGCAGAAGAAGAAGAGGAAAAAAGAGTTACAGGAATACAGGGCGCTAGAAAAACAGAAAAAGAAAAGGCAGATGGAGAACGGGATAGAGGGAAAGAGCAGACTGATTAAAACCGAGGCGAAAAAGGGACAGAGTAAGAGAGAGAGCGAGAGAGTGAGCGAGTCAGAGTGCGATATAGAGTGGGAAAGAGTGAGAAAAAGGGGAATAAAAAGAGAGTAGAGGGAAAAGTGAGAGGGGGGGGGGAGAGAGAGAGAGAGAGAGAGAGAGAGAGAGAAAGAGAGAGAGAGGGAGAGAGAGAACGAGAGAGAGAACGAGAGAGAGAGAGAAAGGGAAAGAGAGAGAGAGGGAGAGAGAGAGAGGGAGAGAGAGAGAGCGGGAGAGAGAAAGAGAGAAAAAGAGAGAGAGAGAAAGAGAGAGGGAGAGAGAGAAAGAGAGAGAAAGGAGA
>JAWDGP010007640.1:0-2500 GCA_033675545.1 Elysia crispata
AATACTACTACTACTACTACTAGCTACTACTACTACTACTACTACTACTACTACTACGCTACCAGTACTACTACTACTAGTACGTACTACTACTACTGCTACTGCTACTGCTACTGCTACTGCTACTCCTACTGCTACTGCTGCTGCTACCGCTACCACTACCACTACCGCTACCACTACTACTACTGCTACTACAATACTGCTACTACAATACTGCTACTACAATACTGCTACTACAATACTACTACTACTACTACTACTACTACTACTACTACCACTACTACTACTACTACTACTACTACTGACAATACTACTACTACTACTACTACTACTACTACTACTACTAATAATAATAATAATAATAATAATAATAATAATAATAATGATGATGATGATGCTTGATGCTCACCATGATCGCTTTTTAGACTCACTGTGAATCAAAGGCGCCATGTATATGACGAAGTCCTTCTCTCTAATTACAGTACAAATCTTTATGGCTTCATTGAATGCATGGTGGGCTTTTATTAAATACAACACAAGAGGTAAGTTCAAATTAGTTTACTTTTCCTTATTGACTTGGTATCAACCTTGCACTACCGATTATTGTTATAGAATGCTAAGAAAGTGTTTAACGAAATGAATCATTTCAAAGAGCTTGTACTTTGTTAAGGTGACACTGACAGTATTTTTACTAAATTCTTACGATCAAAAACAAATAAATCGAAATTTAAAAAAGCCTATTAAAACATATTTCATAAAAAAACATGTTACACTTACACAGGACATATTCGTATATTGCGTTTTACCTTTATTTAAAAAAACTTAAAGCTTTCATTCCGCAACATTTGAACAGTTTTGCAGTTTTTTACTGTATCTTGAAACAAAATGACTTGGTGAAATACATATTCAACATTTTTGTTAAATTAAATCACTCTTTATTGTCTTTATATATATATATATATATATATATATATATATATATATATATATATATTGTGTTTTGCTGAGGAAACAACAAGATATGAAATCTTTTTATATATATATATATATATATATATATATATATTATTGCCAATGCAGGTGACCGGTAGATCTTTGCTGTTTAACCTGGAGTGTACCGAAGGGATTTTATACAAAGTTAAATACATATGTATTTTAGTAATCAAAATTATTTTTAAAGAGTAGCAATGTTTGATACAAAAGCTTCTGTTCTTTAATTTTGCCTTTGCCCATTATTTTTCTTTTTTCTTACTTGAATACACCATCAGTCTTTACTTCATTGCTGTCTCCTGGAAAAAAGATAATTTGAATACATAATGATTGCTTACACTCCAATAATTCAAGCTCTAAAATTCCTATTTTCACCACTAGTTTGAAAAAGTCTTTTCAAATATATCTTGATTATGCACGTTTCATTTAATAATTTCTTGCATATACCCTTTTTATGATTAGCTCTTTGTAGCTCTTAAATCACTTTAATTTAATACTTTGTTGAGACTCACGTTAAAATTCAACGTGTCTAGATGTCATTATAACACATCATTTTGTATCAAAATGTAAGTACCTAAAAAGTGAACATTGTGAGAGAATATTGAACAATCTAGTTACCTCATTGTCCTTTTTTCTAATGAATATAAAATTATGAATATTTTCAAAGGTTTTATTTAAATTTTTAACATTTATATAGCACAGTAGAGTCGAATTCACCATAATGTACAGGCAACCGCACAGAGTAAAAAATCTTTTTTTATGTAAAGGATGTAAAAAAAGTGTGAGTATGACAGAATCTTTCAACGCGGATTATCTACTAAGTTGAAAACACGGTTCATGGAGTTTCACTCCTACATATCTTATGCAATGATAGAACTTACGTTAACAAACCTTATATGTAAAAAGTGTACAAATATTTTTTCATCTGATGTATTTGCGACATAAGATATTTTCTCTGGCTCATTAGGTAGAAGTATCACGAAGGTGTACATCTGAGCTATTAGCTGTAACAGGTTTTCGTTCTGTCTCCTTGATGCCTCGACATTGATGTCCTGCAGGAAGGTGATCTGAGTTACAATAGAGACCAGAAACTTTCTCATTATCCTGGATTTCTTGACTTGATTTCCCATTAGAACTTTTGTGTGGCTTCCTAGAGTCATCAGTATCGTTCTTCTTGACATTTGAGGCTAATGGCATTTCGTACTCCCCAAGTTCTCTCTCCATATCCAGAGGTGTGGCGTACTGGTCAGGGTCATTATCGTTCGGACAGCAGCGTAGTGGTGAGAGTTCCACGGGTTCATAATGATGGTTAGATCCTCCTCTGGCAAGTGTCCCAAGCTGTGGAGCTAATGATGGGTTCTCAACCTGTACTAACTCCACTCTATCAGTAAAATCTTCAGGGGGTGATCTATGTAGACTGTGTTTTGTGGTAATACGGAGCCTGAAATCAATATACAGAAAACGGTGGTTATCGCTCTATTAAATTGTAATGAGATGGAGCGGTGACTTG
>JAWDGP010007640.1:5000-20307 GCA_033675545.1 Elysia crispata
TCTCAGCAATATTGGAAAAAAAATTTCGATTTTTTTGTGTTAACTTAAATAGCAAGTAAATGAAAAGATTTAAAATCTAAATTTGTATCTAGAATCGTCATGTAAAAAAAATCATGTTTATAGGACAGTGAAATTTAATATTTAAAAAGAAAAGAAATCAATTTTAAACTTTAACCACTTTGATCTACTTGTGATCATTATCTAAACTCACTCTCGGAGCAGAAACGACCTTTGTAGCCTGGTTTACAACCTTGGTCACATGAACCATCCGTCTTGTTACAAACATGGTCAGAGTTAGCACAGTGGACACTACAGGTCTTACCACAGTCAGAGCCATACGTTCCGGTTGGACATTCTACGGACAGAAGAGCAGAGCACATACTGCAGCCATCATTTGGGCAAGGATTTAAAACAAAAAGCCATTAAATGTATTTATAAAATGGAATAAATTAAAAGAAATAAAAAAGATACAGCAACAATTGAGACAAGATGTGTAAATCAATCCTCTTAGGCTTTTGACGAATAGTACAAAGATATAGGTAGAAAAGAAACAGATACAGTAAAAGAAAAAGATTTGATGAAATGCACGAAAAACGTAAAGGAAAGAGAAGGAAAGCAGTGGAAAAACAGGAACAGAGAAAGAAAGACAGAACAAATTCGATGAAAGCATTTAGAAATGGGAAATTGGAGAGTATTTAATCATTGTAAACGCAACAAAACAAAAGCAAATATATTTATTTTCTGTGTTAAAGAAATAAAACACTACAACTTTAATTAGTTTACTATAAAGGAACATAATAACTCATGTATTTCAGCTCTATTGGCTGGGAATCAGAACTCTATGTTGATCTGGTGAAACCTCACCTTTGTGACAAGTGGGAGGCTGGAAGCCCGGTTCGCAGCCTTGGTAACACTGTCCGGTCCTGAAGTCACACTCGCCAGCTGGTCCAGTACAGTGGTCACTGCATTTCTCTACACACCCTCGACCGTACTGACCTCTAGGACAGGCTTAAACGATAAGTAATGCATTATGTCGGTGATTACATTTCGTTATCATGACAGGCATGTGCTTAGTTCGAACTTATAATGATGGTTACCTATATCATATAACATGTTACGAGGTGGATTTGAGTGGTCTCTGGTGTGAGCATGAAGCAATCGTGGTAGAGTGTTGAGCTTTCATCAGCCTCTAGATCATTTCTTTGACAGGCGAGATGGAACTTTTTGGGAACATCTAGCGTTATCAAGAAGTTATAAGCAAACCCAAAAGAAATCCTTTGTTTTTCTTTGCCAAAGATGAGACATGCAGCCGGCTGAATATCGCTCGGCGATCAATTTTTTTTTTTAGATTTGCAAGGAAAATATCCTTCTCAAATTTTTCACGAAATGGTCCTGGTTTGCTAAGAAAATGTCCTCGATAAAATACTGTGACATAAAGGGTAAAAAAATTCAAATATGGATCCAGGTCCATGATAGATGATGATCGTGGGTTATGTCTCTACGAGGTGAGTATTTTGACTTTTCACAAATGAGCACACGATTCAAAAGGTTTTTTAGACTACTTTACGGTTTGAATTAGAAAAAAAAAATGTAGATCTAGAATCCGTCTTAAGAATCATAGAGGTATGAAAAGGTAAAGATAGAAAAGTCTAGGTGCATCTTGATTGTGTAAGTAAAAGGAGAGATCTTAAGCAGATATTCAGAAGAACTTATACACACACGCTTCCGACCCATGCATATATTATAGACAAAAGGGTCCCATTCGTAATGATGAAAACAACAGCAATCAAAAATATAACAACAATGGTCATATTATAGTAATAATAATAACAATAATAATAATAATAATAATAATAATAATAATAATAATAATAATAATAATAATAATAATAATAATAATAATAATAATAATAATAATAACAAAAATAAGAATAATAATAATAATAGTAATAGTAGCAATAATAATATAAATTATATATTTTTTTTCGTATTGTTCCAAGCGGTCGATTTTTTGGGGGGCCGAAGCATATAACATATAGAGCTTAATGGCATTGTTTTTAAACTAAGATTATAGCTGATATTAAACAGTTGGGCGAAATATTATAATTGGATCGTCTTAGAATGCAGCGAAAGAGCGCCATTGTTCACGGAGAAACGCCAACATGGGCTGGTAGAGAAGTAAAGAAAGTAAACGACCCCTCTCCCGTTCCATTTAGTCAGTGCTTACCTGCAGCTTACTTCATGACAAACTCTAGTTGGCGTTTAACATGGCTTACTAAATACTAGTGCATTGATCGTCAGGTCATCTAAATTAAATACCACGTTGTGCATACAAGCTAGACATTAATTGCGAATGGATCCAGAATTTAGACTGAAATGATCGCGTAATTACTGGTAGTTTTTCTTGGGTCTGAAGAAACTAACTGTCGCCCAAAAATATGGAAGGCATAATTATGTCCTCCACCTGTACATGAATATTTTGATTTTGACGTCAATTCACTGAGAACAAAACATCAGTGTTCCTAGAGATTATAATTATGACTTTATAAAAATTAGAAAACTCAAGGTCCGGTTAAGAGCTTTCAGTGCAAAATCTGTTCTGGTTTACGACAGAATGCTGAGCTCGGGATTTGTCAGTAGCATCAGTGGTCGATCTCCAAAAGAGTGGTAAAACTTAAAATATCTCAGTAGGGAATGAAATCATATCAGTCTTTAGTCTATCCATCGTTCCTTTTACTTTGTCCTATTATCCTTCAATTTTTCTTTCTAAACTTTTCTATCAAGGACGATAGCTCATCCTAAAAATCTATCAGCTCTGTTAAAGGGGGTAGGGGAAAGTGGTTGTAGAATTAAAGCCGTGTAACCCTTTAGTCGGTTCTTCAAATCTGGATTTCGGAATAAAAAAAGTTGTCCCTCAACAAATTGTTCAGTTCTGTTTATTAAGTGATTGTTGTATTGCTGATCAGAGTAAACTAGGATGGTTTCGATGAGTAATCTTTTTTTTACATGGCAGTCGTATTCGATACTAGGGGCAATGGGATCAGTACTTACTAATGTCGATTACTCTTTTGATTAAGGGACAAAATAAATGATTTTAAGAAAATAAAGAAGAGTTGTTAAATTATTTTATTTCCTTTTTCCAGTATTGTATCTGTAACGCATTGTGCTATAAGCTGATCTTTTGATTTTGAAACACATTTTGGTGCATAACTTTAGGGTAGCGGATCGACTAGATCTATGCACAATGTTTTATTTGGTGTTGTTTACTGGACATAGCCGGCACTTGTATGGATAGATTCTTCTGGAATCTTCGACCTAGTTCTAGTAATGATCTCGTCACGCCTTGTTTATCTTTATTCTGATTGGCTACTATTTTATAGCGTATTACTCATCACGTGTATCAAGAATATTCTCGTATGATTTATACATATCCTTTTTACATGATTCAATGAGATTTTGTATAAATATGAGTCGAATCGTTTCCAGTCAGAAAAAACTTGAGTCAACATACAGTGAAAATTAGAGTCTACCTACACGGAGTTTAAGAGTCATCGTTTTGTGAACAGTGAGCCAATTTACAGTGATTATTGAGTCAACCTCATGTGTTGAATTAAAAAGTTTGCATTTCTTACTAGCGGACTTCAGACTTATTTTCTATGTATGAGTCGAGTGACTGGCTGTGTATATATTTCATCATACCCCGGGACAAACAGAGCCTAACAGATCACCCCATCAGATCTGCTACACTGGGGGCTCGACCGGGATAGAATCTACAGGTTCAGCGCATTAGAGAATATTTAGATCTAAAAAACTAGATTAGATCCAGCGTAGATCTAGATCTAAGTAACCAACCTTTGTCGGCTAGGATCTAGTACAAGCGCTCTGCTTGCCTGATGCGTCAGATCTAAATTTACATTTAGGCCAGCTGTGTTTTACATAAACGGTGTCGTGCTTTTTTACGTGAGTATTTAAAGCATCTTTATTCTCATATAGCACTCTCAACTGATAATGTCCCATGATGTCACTCATTCAAGAAATTAAAAAGATTGCTGAAGAACTACAGTTACGAGGAGATGAAAGAAAAATTGTATTATTGAAGAAATGGATAAGTTACTCAAGTTACAAGCTGAGAAGGAACAGAGAGAAGCATAAGCTAAACTTCAAGTGGAGAAGGTAGAGAGAGAAGCAAAACTACAAGCTGAATAGAGTTTAAAGATGGAAGAAATGAGGACACAGTTAGAATTGGCGAAGATACAAGTTTGAGTGATTTGAGTGCGCCCACATGTGGATAGCCCAAGAGAACCTGCGCACATCATTATCAGAACTGCTGACAGGAAGAGCGTAAGAGGCGTTTTGTCGTCTTTCAGAGATCGAGGCCACGGATTATGATCGGGTCAAGGAGGTCCTACAGAAGAGATATAACTTGACAGATGACGGGTACAGGCAGCGATTCCGCACTTGTTCACCCGAGGAGGGAGAGAATTCCAGCATGTTTATCGTCCCCCTCATGACTGGCGGAAGCACCACAGACAAATAAGGCTCTCAGAGACTTGTTTGTGAAAAAGCTGTTTCAAGACCCAAGTCCGCCCGATTTGTCAACATACCTACGGGACAGGAAACTTGCTGACCTTGAAGAAGTGGCGATATCAGCTGAGCTATTCCTCACGGCCCGCAAGAGACAGCTGAGTGACCGAGCGAGGCAAGGTGCTACTCATGGGCAAAACAAGCCTCTCATTTTCACGAAGGAAGAAGAACTCATATGTCACATTTGTAGAAAAGCTGGCCACACTACCCATAAATGTAGAAATAAAGCGACTCAAGGTAGAAGATGTTATCACTGAGGAGAGTTGACTCACATGAGGAAGGACTGACCGAAGCTGGAGTTGAATATAAGTAAGGCTACTTCATCCAAGAGAGCAGGATCAGCAACCAAGACGGTTATGAAAGCTCAGGGATCAGCATCAGGAGAGGATGCGGGTAAAGCGGTTACCAAGTATGACGTCAGAACAGAAGTCCAAAACGGGTTAATGCAGCTGAAAAGTGGAAAAATAGTTCCAGCCATGATAGACTGTGAAGCCTTTGGTGGTAAGGAGTCAGCCAGGGAGCTGAACTTACCGATCGTCAAGGGCCTTGTTGGAGACAAAACAGTCGGCGTGTTAAGAGACACAGGTTATGAGAGCGTTATGATTCGTTGTGAGTTAGATGATGATGATGATGTCGCAATGTCCACCGTTGCAGCCCATACGTGCAAACCACATGAGACAATGCACTTCCCAAAGTTCAAGAGTAGGCCAGGTACTACATATTGAAGTTTGAAATTTTAAAAGGACATCTGGCAACACGCATCAGGATGCACTTGACAAGTTTTGTTAAATGAATAATGAAATATTAAAATATTTAGTGATTATTGATATCGGTAGGAGTTTGTGTGCCAGAGCGAGGCGTGTAATGTTTGCTTTGGAAAGTAAGTTACAACGACAATATAGGAAGAATACAATAAAGCTTCAAATCTGATGCTCGTTAAGCTTTACAATAATCATATATAAAGTAAGATGTGATGACTTTCACATTAAAAGGAGATCTAACTAATATGTGGAAGTTGTTACAAAATAATAAAGGAGACAGAAATCAGAAAGGATAGTTCTAAAAGATGGACGTCCTTACTTTACTATTTAGAGAGAAGAACAGAAAGCGAGATGGAAATCCATATGGTTATGTACAGTCTTGAACATATATCATTAATGTCCTCTTGAAAAATTCTGAATTAAAGTGTCCTTGATTGACTTTAGTTGTAATGTTCTTGTTCCTAGGATGAGACTTGAGACTCAGGCTTCAGCCTCATCAACAGTATAATCCACAAAGTTGAGTTTCAGAAAATGCACAGGTCAGAGTGTCCAGTGCGGGTTTTATAGTTCATTGTGTATTATCATAGAAATAGAAACACCACCGCAGTGTGGTTTATAACATCTTTTTCATAAATTACGCTCTTGCGATAGCTTTAAATTTAATTTAAATGTTCTGAGAACAGACTTTCTTTCATAATAAACCAGCAATCTGCTTGACACTTTGCTTCAACGGTAATGAAGACTAGGAACCAGGTCTCCGTACCAGTCAAGGCCACTTTGTTAACCTTTTTCTTTTGCCTTTCAGGACTTAGGTCTTGCGGCGATCGGCTCCGTCTTAAATAAAATAGAGTTGAAAATATTAAAGTATGGAAGGCACAAAGTGCTAAAATTAACAAGCTAGTACCACGCGAGCTGTGAAAAATTCATCCGGTTTATATTATGAATTAGGAATACTTTAAAATCAAATACTCACTTTTCCCAAGTGGCGCTGCTCTGTGGCAACACGGTTTTTGCAGCTCTGTGTTTTGTTCTGTCTTTCAACCATTTTTCGGTGTTTTTCACCTCTTTAAGGATTTGTGTTAAGTGCTAAATGTTGAAATGGAGATCGATACTTATTTTGTTTTCATTTTTATGGTGTTTTTGGCTACAATTCAATCATCAATTAAGATTGAATTCAAGGGTATAACCTGCTCTAACTGCACACCTAGAATCGTTTACTCCCCGGCCATGTTGAGAAGACTTCGCCCCCTGCCCATTGAGTCGCAATGCTTGAATTGTGCTGCACGAGACACACCTACTAGCACTGAGACAAAACGTCGAAAACAGGGCAAGAAAGGTGGCATTCGGGCCCGCTACCGGCGTAGAGACTTCAGAACGCCCCTCCCCGCCATTGTGACTGGTAATGTGAGATCACTGACTAACAAAGTCGATGAGCTAAGCTCAAGCACTCGTTCCCTCAGTGAATACAGAGATGCTCGAATAGATGTGCATCACTGAAACCTAGCTGTCTGATTCGTGTCCTGATTCTTTTGTCAAACTAGGTGGCTTCAGCGTGTTTCGTTCTGCCCGCACCCCTGACTCCGGAAAGACGAGAGGCGTTGATGTGTGTGCCTACATTATCAGCAAGTGATGTAACAACAACAACAACAACAACAACATCCACGTCACAGACAGAACCTGCACACCATACATTGAAGTCTTGTCTCTCAGTATACGGCCTTATTATTTACCTAGAGAATTCCCGAAAATAAATTAAAATGTAGTCTATATTCCTCCCAAGGCCAATGCCAGTCAAGCAGAGGATCACATTACTAGCCTGGTCCATGACCAACTAAACAAATCCCCTGATAGCATAGCATAGTACTTATCTCTGGTGATTTACTCTGGGAACACCTCTTCCAACACTGCATCAGTATGTAACGTGCCCCACTATAAACAACAAAACTTTGGATCTCTCTTACGGAAATGTGAAAGATGGTTACAAAAATTCACCTTTGCCCCCATTAGGCGACTCAGATCATTCTATGGTGCATATGATCGCTAGGTATAAAAGTGTTCTCAAGTCATGCAAGCCTGTCAAGAAAATAGTAACATCAAAGACACATCAAAACATTGAAGATCGCTGCGGCTGCTTTGAATGCACGGATTGGGGTGTTTTCCTCGAACCATGCGATAATTTGACTGAAGTAAATGATCACGTGACTAGTTATATAAAGTTTTGTGAAGGACTCATATGTTCTGAAAAAGTTATCAAATGTTATCCAAACATCAAACCGTGGATTACGAAAGAAGTAAAGGACATCATTACGAGGAAAATAGTTTTTTTCATTTCAGTTGATAAAGCTAAGTTAAAAATTCTATAAAAGGTACTCAGAGACGGAATTAGAAAATGTTGACTGAAATATAGAGAAAAGTTAGAAGCAAACTTAAGTAATAATAACTGTAAAGCTACTTGGGATATCATGAAAGCAATGGCCGGGATGAATAAGAAAAAAAACGACTTGTCTATTGATGAGGATATTTACGGCTATGCTAAAAAAATGAATGTCTTTTATGCCGGGTTTGATAATCATGATTTTCGAGGAGAGACAAGAAAAGAGCTGGAAAGATAAGGAAAAGATCGGGATCTCACAATGAGTATACTCTAAATGAGAACGATGTTGCATGTGTCAGAAGTGTGAATGTAAGGTGGTCTCGATGGTTTGAAAGGTTTAATATTTTGCACTGTGCTCTTCAGCTCAGCTCTATTTATGCATTTATGTTTAATTGGTCTATACGTGAACTTCTAGTGCCACCTATATGGAAAACATCTGAATTAATACCAGTGCCAAAGAAATCTGCTGTTAAAGAATTAAATGACATCATACCTGTTGTACGAACATCTATTGTTACTAAATGTTTAAAAAAGCTGCTTGCCAGGGAAATTAAGAAAGGTTTCTCTGTTCTACAAGATCCTATGCAGTTTGCATACCGAGAAAATAGGAATGTTGAAGGTGCAATTCTAATATTTCTGCAAAATGTATACAAACATCTCGATACGCCTAAAAACTATTGTAGGATAGTATTTGTCGATTTCTCCTCAGCTTTTAACACCATTCAACCACACCTTTTGATCTCTAAACTACATAAGCTTGATTTGAACCCACACATTACTGCTTGGATTGTTAACTTTGTGACGGCAAGACCTCGATATGTCAAGTTGAATGACAATTAGAAAGCAAATTGTTCAAACACTGTTTTTTTTCAAAATATAGTTACTACCAAAACTGTTGCTCCACAAGGGGATGTGCTGTCACCTTTATTATTTACAATATACACAAACGACTGTACCACTGTCAACAACGCTACTACCGGTACTCATATATTGAAGTTCGCCGATACATGTATTCAAGGTCTGAAACTTGAGGATGAAACCAATTACAGAGGAACTATACATTGGCTTGTCAAGTGGTGTGAAGAACATTTTCTACTCCTAAATGTGAAGAAAACTAAAGAAATAATTATTGATTTTAGAAGAAATAAAAATCCACTTGCACCTGTTTTAATTAATAACGAAGAAGAAGTTGAGCGTGTAGAAAGTTACAAATACCCTAGAGTCACCTTAGACAATGCTTTAAATTGGAACCCCCATATTATGACCCTTTTGAAGAAGCTATACACTCGATTATACTTTTTATCAACACTTAATTCTTTTCATGTTGACAAAACGCTTCTATGTACCTTCTACAAAGTAATAGTTGAGTGTTATTTGCTTTGCTTTGACATGTTGGGGTGGTAATTCAAACAAATTTCTGATTAACAAAATAGATGTTATTATTCATAAATGTAACAGCCTGTGTCAAATCAATGATCTTTTCACCTCCTTTAATGTTTTGTATTTATGCAAATGTCAGAGTAAAATCACCCTCTCAGCAGCCTAGTCGGTTTCTCTGAACGCTCTGGTAAATCCCTGGTTATAAAATGTAGACTTGAGCGGTACCAAAATTCTTTTTTGCCTAGAGAAGTTAAACTTCTATAATAAATTCAGGTTACCTTAGATTTATTTTTCCACCATACATGTTATTATTAAGGTCTGTCATTAATCACCCTATATAAGATTTTGTTCTGTTTATGTACCCTAATCTCGTGCTACATGTAAAACCATCACAATGTGCCTATGGAGGACAATAAAAAGTATCTTATCTTATCTTAAGATAAACAAATGTAATAAATGAACCTGGGGTCTCGTGGCTTAACTGGTTAACGAACTAGCACGTTTAAAGAATATGAATATTATAAAACACGAATCAACACTACCCTTAATGCACGAAGGAAAAACATAGGAGCAGGTATTGTCAATCACCAAATAAGTCAGAGCTACAAATAAGAGTCCGACTTCACCCAGAGTCCGCAATGGGGAACTTCACGACGCAAAACGAAATTAATGATGAAGAGAAGAGAGCACAAGCTTAGTGCGACTTGTCTCCTTCACTGCTTCAACTTCGGACTGAAGAATTGTATTAGAACACTAGTATAAGACGCTTACTTTCCCAAAGACATGTTGACACCCTGTCGGTGTCAGACAAGAGTTAGATAAATTGTCTATATCAGCTAACCTTGGGAGATGGGAATCTGTCCTGATATGACATCCATATGAGGATTCTTGACACCTCTATAGATTCTATCGCAAACTAAACTAATAATATAGTTAACCCCCAAAAATCGACATGCCTGAGAAGCTCTAGACATATCATCACTTGAGACTTTACCCCACAGTAATATCATGCTGCGCCTCCACGGCTACTTCATATAACGTTATACATTTGATATGTCTACCAGTTTAGTTTAGTGGTTAGGATACTATGGTCTATGAATCCCGCCCAAACACTTGAGAGGAGCATCTTGTTATGCTTACAAGGAATCTACCGTGTGATGCTATACAAGTGAAATTACAGTTGCGCTTTGTGACAATGATCAGTTAAGAGGAAAGGGCTGTTTGATTGTCAGGATCGTCAATGCAGTACTGCTGGCGGAAAAGGCCAGGATCCAAGTCAAGGCATCTTATCAGTGCGAAGAGGTGGAGGCGTTATGCATACCGGAGGCCCACAGTGATCTTGTTGTGGGAAACGTCCCGGGTGCTCGGAACCCAGATGACCCTGATATGACAGCCATGGTTGGTGCTGTAACGACAAGGGCCCAAGCAAGACAGGAGGTCAGGCATAAACCACTTACAGCACCATAAACACCGAAGCACACAGAAGTGGATCGAGGAGAGCTGATACGACTCCAGCAAGATGATGCAGCCATTAAGAGGATTGGTGAGACTGCTATGTTTGAAAATTGCGAGTGAAGAACATAATCACGAGGTAGAGAACAGAGTCTATGTTGACGCGACCAGCGGAGGAGCTAACGTGCGACAAGTCGTTCTCCCACAAAGCCTGAGGAAGTACGTGATGTCATTAGCCCATAATACGATCACCGGAGGTCACCTTAGAATAAAGAAGACCAGGGAAAAGATAATAAGTAACTTCTACTGGCCTGGCATGTACGAGGACGTGGCCAACTACTACCGCTCGTGTGATGTATGTCAGAAGACGGTAAGCAAGGGAACAATGCAGAAGGTCCCAATGAAACACATACCACTGGTGGATGTCCCTAACTTTTCAAACGTTTGGTTGTAGATCTAATTGGACCAACAGGACCAGCAAGTGAAGCAGAAAACCGTTAAATTTTTATGTTTATATAGTATGCTACAAAGTATCCAGAAACTGTCCCGTTCAAGAGAATCGACACTGAGACAGTAGCTGAAGCGCTCGTGGATATATACAGTCGCCTTGGTGTTCCAGAAGAAACCATTTGTGATTAGGAAACACAGTTAATCTCAGACTGCATGAAGGAAGTATGCAGGCTTCTTGGTGTGACACAGTCTACGACTATTGTGCTTTGTTATGATTGATCTTTGGACAGATACCTGTTGTGGGTCACTAGTGCCTTCTACAAGAGCGGTGCACGTGCTGAGCTGATGTCCCAAACATTTGCCCCATAAACTGGATTCACTTGATTGCCCAGCTGGAATGTTCTGCCATCATTGACATCTTATCAATTGTCTAGCACTCATTCATCAGCTGCTTTTCATGGCTTCATCGTGACTTATATGAGAGTGTGGCTGTGTTGGTCACTTGCCCAAAGATCTCCCACAGGCTAGCCGAGGGAAGGACTGCCTTATTTTCGCTCTTGAGAACTGGCTCTGATGTGAGAAGTCTTTGGTTCGTTTGATTAACAATTATTTTAGTTTAGCAGTATCACATAATCATCTATTATACAAATATCTAGCAAAAGTTAGGATATTTTATAGACTTGATAACCTCACCATTTGTACATAAATCGCCCTGATATCCTGGGTCACAACCCAGGTCACAAGTACCAGTGACATGATGACAGAGATGTCTATCTCCAGCACAGTGTCCACTGCATGTCTTTGAACAATCTTTACCAAAGTTTCCTTTTGTGCATTCTGCAGAATAAAGAGACACATCGATATTCATAGTTAAAATTTAAAAAAAAATGTTGCAAGAGGAAAAAATAAAAGATTTTATAAATCTGATAGCACCAATCATTCTGATTGGAAAAGTCTTTAACAAACCAGTGAGAATATATGGATATGAGTTCTTCCTTGTAAAAAGCAGTACTAGGCAAGTTTCAACGAGAATATCTATATATTTAAGAAACTTAGAAAGTAGAATATTCTCGTAATAACTATGCTATTCCTTTTCTAGATAATTCGATAACATTTAGCGTCCAGTCATCTACCTACGGTCAGTTTCAGAGTCAACTTTTCGTGAGCACTGATTCAATGTACAGTGATTATAGAGCCAACTTCTTCTGTTGGATTAAACAGTTTGCATTTCTTTTTACTGGCGGACTTCAAACTTATTTTCTACGGACGAATCGAGTAACTGGCTGTGTATATTTTCATACCTGTAGACAAACAAAGCCAACAGATCAGCCCAACGTCTGATACATAGTTGATAAATTGCATCAATGTTTCAAAATGTAAATAGAGGTTTACTGAATTTGTAAATCTAATTTTTATAATTTTATGAAATTATATTGTATGTTCCACGAGTACTTGCTTTGATAACACTGAAAAACATTTGCATTGCTGCGCTGTACTAGCAACTTCTGAGGAGAGCAGCTTAATCTGACCATTTTTCTATTCAAGTTATGTTAGTTTAAAGAAAACGGGGTATTAAATACATAGAACCTGATATATTTCACAGGTCTCTGATTTTATTGCCACAGTTTGGGTACTTTTCTTGACTGAGACACCTGAATCGTGCACTTAAACATCTCTCAAGCTCTGCCCATTTTACCGGGAGGACAGAACGCATCGAGGGAGAAGTTAATGGTCAATCATTTTAGTTTACCAGGATCATATAATTATATGTTATAAAATATTAAGTAACAATTGTCCCATTTACTAGCCCAGGTATCCTCACCGTGTGTACATAAATCTCCCTGATATCCTGGATCACAGCCCAGGTCACAAGTACCAGTGACATGATGACACAGAGGTCTATCTCCAGCACAGTGGTCACTGCATGGCTGTGCACATCCTTCACCATACTGGCTTTTAAGGCATTCTGCAGAAAAAAAAGACACTTGGACATTCTTTATAAAATCTAACGGTGCGCTTGGGGGGGAAAAAAGGATGCATACTATCGGATAGACAATGATGAATTAATCTGCGTCCTTCCCTGTAAAGTGCGGTGATAGTGAAGATAGATCAAGTTAAAATCTTTAGATTTCAGAAATTTAGAAATAAAATCAATTTTAAGCAATCATTCAGATTGATGAATAGGAAATCAACTATTGCTTTAAAAAAGGGCTCTTACTTCACTAAAAATCCTTCCTAACCTTGAAGTTTTTGAAAATTAGAGATAGATCCCTATTTATGATTGTCTCCAAAACATTTAGTCTTATTGCTCCATTCAAAAAAATAAATGAAGGACAACGTTTACCTACTCTTTGAAAAAAAAAGCAGGATTAAAGATATACTGGGTGCAGTTTTTAACACTTGTAGTACCATTATGCCTAAGATATTCTACTAAATTAAAGAGAAAAAATACAATGTTTTAACTATGTCTTTTCTAAATTGAATGGTACTTAATCAAGTCATTGTAAAATATAGACCAAACAAAAGAAAAAGATTGTTCAATATATAACGCTAAAAAAAACGATAGTGGGCTAAACTTTAATATGCTTTTTGTTACCGGTACTAATTATATAGAACCAGTAATACTTATTGCTGCAGTGATTGATGTAGTAAAAAAACCAATTTCCTCCTAAAATATCTTTTTAATATTGATTCAATGACGTAATGTTCATCTTAATTTCAGTAACCCTTGAATACTTTAGCATACATAATATTCAGCTCTTTTACAATCCTACTTACTTTTTTGTTCACTGATCCAAACCTATACTAAAAAACTGATATAATTATACTTATCTATAGTTTCTTTAAAGCCTTGTCTTTACTTACTTTCATCACACTTGAGTCCTGTGTACCCTGGTTCACAGCCTGCGTTACATGCTCCAGACCTACGGTTACACACCTTGTTGGGCCCAGCACACTCTCTGCTGCAGTTGTTTAAACATCTGTCACCGAAATATCCAAGCTTACAGCCTTTAATACATTTCCCACTGAAGCGCTTACAAGCTTTGTCTCTTCCTGCACAATTTATGCTGCACTGATTTAGACATTTGTGTCCATAATAACCATTATCACAGCCCTCCTTGCATATTCCAGTGATGTGATAACAGGCATTATCTGATCCAGCACAGTGTTTGCTACAGTTGCTTGAACACCTAAAACCATAACTCCCAAGACCACAAGCTAGTAAATAATTAAAAAAAATAAGTGCTTTTCAACAAAAATCACCTACATTCAAGTGAAAACATGATTAATAAAAAAATTTCAATCCCAACAATTCATTTAAAAAAATAAACAAGCAAACAAACAATAATCTTTAATTTTTTTTCCTGAGTGAAAACTCGATAAATTTGTCATTATTTAAAAACAAAAGTTTCATTTTATGTCAGTAACTACAGTTTACCGAAATATTGTTCAATCAAGAAACTTGAAACTTTAATAAAAATTATATCTATGCTGTATTTATGGTTCAGGGAGCATCGAATATATATATATATATATATATATATATATATATCTTTTAAAAAAAAAAATATATATATATATATATGTGTGTGTGTGTGTTTTTGTTTTAACTGTCTGCTTTGTTTTTTGTGGACACATGAGAAAAAAAATGATTGAACATACCCTATAAAAAGGACGAACAATCCATAAATTTAAGTTAAAAAGGAATGGAAATTGTAGTCTTTTGTTGTTTTTTTTTAATTAGTAACAAATATGACCTTAAGTTTTTCGAATTAATGAACGCATTCTAACTAAAATACCCACAAGAATTGAAAATACCTATATATATATATATATATATATATATATATATATATATATCTAACAAAAACAAAACAATATTAAATAATGTTATAATCGCATTTTGTGATTTGGGATTAGTTTTTTTTTTATTTTTTGTTTTTGTTTTGTGTGTGTTATGTATCGTTTTCCATATTTTTCTGTAGTTTCGTGTTATTATTGAAACCAAGCAATCGGTACAATAATTATTTTTTTTATAATCCCCTTCGATGGTTTTTTTGTTTCTTTTGAATTCAGCTAGAAATGTAAATGTGCTTAAGATGAATGATGGTGTAACGTAGAGTCAATGCAAAAGAAATAAATAAAAGGATGTATGAGTATTATCACATATAACCTAGAAACTTAGGCTTTAGTAAAATATATTAAGTAGGAAGGGCAGAAACATTCATTAAGAAAATATTAAAAAAAAAATAAATAAAAACGGGAATTTCGAAAAAAAAAATCCAAATGAATTACACATAAGGTT
>JAWDGP010007642.1:0-15000 GCA_033675545.1 Elysia crispata
CTCTCTATCTATCTACCTATCTATCTCCCAGGTCAAAGTATGTTATTAAAAAAACCCCCCAACAACAGTGATTTTCCCTACTCCTACCGTTACAGACTGTCTACCAGGAACGTACGGCATCGATTGCAGAAAGACTTGTAGCCCTCACTGTGCCGGACCAGACAGCGTACCACGGTACTCTAGGAACATGTGATAAAGGCTGTGACCCCGGGTACAGACCCCCTCGCTGCACCAGTGGTAAGAAACGCAAATCAAACCCAAGAAAACCCGGGAGAAGAAGACGTGGTCGACCTCTATATTGCAAAACTAACCTGTTTTGAACCTGAACAGGAGCTAGTAAAGACGTAATTTCTTAACAAAAGTTAGTAATATGACTGTTCCTTCCTTTAAGTTTGTTTATCAAAAATTTGTGGAATTTATCATTTATTTTATCATTCTTTTTTACTAATAGAATAATACATTTATTTATGTGTCAATTTATTTTTTGGGCAGGTGCGTATTTATGTATTTGTATGTGCGTGTGTATGTAAGTTGATACTTGTCTCGGGTTTTTCAACACCATATGTACAGGAAAGTCAGAAAAGGAAAATATAGAATTATAGAATGCATCACGGGGATTATATGGTATATCTAAATACATATTATGCCTTATTTAAATTTGGAATGCAACACTGGGACATATGGTATATCTAAATACATACTGTGCTTTATTTTAATTACAGAATGCATCCCAGGGACATATGGTATATCTAAATACATACTGTGCCTTATTTTAATTACAGAATGCATACCTGGGACATATGGTATATCTAAATACATACTGTGCCTTATTTTAATTACAGAATGCATCCCTGGGACATATGGTATATCTAAATACATACTGTGCTTTATTTTAATTACAGAATGCATCAAGGGACATATGGTATATCTAAATACATACTGTGCTTTATTTTAATTACAGAATGCATCGAGACATATGGTATATCTAAATACATACTGTGCTTTATTTTAATTACAGAATGCATCCCGGGGACATATGGTATATCTAAATACATACTGTGCCTTATTTTAATTACAGAATGCATCCCTGGGACATATGGTATATCTAAATACATACTGTGCTTTATTTTAATTACAGAATGCATCCCTGGGACATATGGTATATCTAAATACATACTGTGCTTTATTTTAATTACAGAATGCATCCCGAGGGACATATGGTATATCTAAATACATACTGTGCTTTATTTTAATTACAGAATGCATCCGGGGACATATGGTATATCTAAATACATCCTGTGCTTTATTTTAATTACAGAATGCATCCCAGGACATATGGTATATCTAAATACATACTGTGCTTTATTTTAATTACAGAATGCATCCAAGGGACATATGGTATATCTAAATACATACTGTGCTTTATTTACTAATTACAGAATGCATCCCGGGGACATATGGTATATCTAATTACATACTGTGCTTTATTTTAATTGCTAGAATGCATCCCTGGGACATATGGTATATCTAAATACATACTGTGCTTTATTTTAATTACAGAATGCATCCCAGGGACATATGGTATATCTAAATACATACTGTGCCTTATTTTAATTACAGAATGCATCCCGAGGGACATATGGTATATCTAAATACATACTGTGCCTTATTTTTTAATTACAGAATGCATCCCGAGGGACATATGGTCGCGAGTCATAAGAACCTGTGCAGCTTGCACTGCGGCGGCGCAAACAACGCCCTGTGAGCGTCAACAACGGCTCTTGTCTTGCTGGATGTGATGATGGTTATGAAGGAGTTCGCTGCAACGATAGTAAGCGAGACAACTCGGGATAAGACGTGAAAATACGACAGTTGTGTCCCTTAGTTGCCCCTTACAGTTGATTAATCATTTCCGACCCATTAACCTGCAAAACAATCCATAAAAAAGGAAGGCTCCAGGGAAACTTGAATCGTCTTATGGCCTTAGTGCAGTAAAGGGCACACTTATGTATCATCTGAAAGTGCCTTGTATGAAAAAAAAGCGACAAAATATAAACAATAGAAATGTGGCAAGAAATTTGCTGTAAAATCTAATCGATTCAAATGTCTGACGTTTTTCTCTAGTAAAGAGGAGAGATCAGCCGTACCCATAGCATTATAAGTCTGTGGGAGTCCCTGCTCTTGCTGGCCAAGAGGAATAATTATGGAAGCGTGGAAAAAAAAACAAAACAACACAACAACAACAAAAAAAAAAAAAAACAATTAAAAACAAAAACCAAAAACAAAACAGACACACACACACAAACCAACAAAAAACAACACCAGAAAAAAAAAACAAACAAACCTTCAACAAACTACAGCTAGCAAAATTTCCATTTTAAGAAATAGGTTTACCTGGATCAGTAGATGCTAACTCTTCAATTCTTTCAATGGGTTGCTATCTCAACTAATCTAGCCTTCCTACATTAGAATTTCCACCACATCATGTAAATTTGCTTACGGATTGAAAAATCTTACAGGGTAGGAATTGGGGTGTGAATTAAATGGATTAGATCTCCTCGAAATTGTAGCTTAATTGGCAAGACCCTTTTTCCAAGCTGTGATGAAATTACGTATTAAAATAAAATAAACATTTTCACAATTACTTTCAAGTTATCTTAGCTTATCTTTCTCCGATTTAAAACCTAACATTTTTTTTGTCTTCAGTCATTATTGCTTTCTTATTTCTCAATGGAAACCACATTTGTATTTTCCGAGGCACTTTTGGAAATTAACAAAATTATATTTATAGCCCCTTCTCTGGAAATCTTCATAACAGAGCAAAAGATTACTCGAAAAAGGCGCTTTGAGGAAGAAAAATGCTCTTTAACAAAAATACTTCTAGAATCCATGTTTATTCAAAGCAAAACAAGATGTATTAAAAACAATGCCAAAACAATCCTCTTTTTCGAGTTCTCCCCCTTTCTATCTATTTTTTCTTCATATTTCTCTTGCTGCATTTCTCTCTCTCTCTCTCTCTCTCTCTCTCTCTCTCTCTCTCTCTCTCTCTCTCTCTCTCTCTCTCTCTCTCTCTCGTTCTTTTTGTCACAATCTTTTTTTTTTTATCTACTTTTCTCTTCCATTGACCCTTTCTCTTTTATATCTCATTCACTTTCTTTTTTTCTCTTCCATCCTCTCCTTTTCTCTTTAAAGGATTACCTATTTCTGCGTGGTAATAAGAAATGTAAGGGGCGTAGGTCACAGTTTGTCTGTTCAATGTCCGACTAATGGGAAAGCGTCAGTCAAACTCGAAAAAAGTTCACAATTTAAATGCCATAATGTGTAGCTGAAATGTCTCTTTCTTCACTTGATCATGATGAATAAAGGAACGATATTAAATCACTTGTAAATTTTTTAATCTTTCAGAGACATCAGACGGGCTAGCTCTCCCTTGGTGGGTGCTTATTGTCCCCTCTATTGCCTTTGTGATAGGCATGCTCATATGCGGGTAATACCTTTTAAAACACCATACAGAACTTTTGCTGTTAACCTCCCCCCTCCCAATTAATACAAAAATGCATACATATATTTATATATGTTTATAAATATACATATAGAATGTTTTCTCTACTCTATCAGTTCTGTATATAAAGCAGATCTAGGTTAAACTTTGTTTCCTTTATCTCTATCAGTTCTGCCTTAAGAACAGGTCTACTTTAAATCCTCAATCCCCTAGCTTTATCAGTTCTGTCTTTAGAGCAGATCTAGTTAAAATTCTCAATCCCCTAGCTTTATCAGTTCTGTCTTTAGAGCAGATCTAGTTAAAATTCTCAATCCTCCAGCTCTTTCAGTTCTGTCTTGAGAGCAGATCTAGGTTAATTCGCAATCCTCTAGCACTACCAGTTCTGTCTGTGAAGCAGATTCATGTTTCATTCTAAGATCTAGCCTAGATTGCTTCATTTTTATGAAGGCCCATCTGCTTGGTAAAGACACTATTAGTAGATTTTTTTTGCTTTCGATCCATGAATTCCATTCAGTTTTATTTTGGATTAAATTTCATCGGGATTTCTTGAAATTTGAAATATTTTGTAAAGCTCAACTTCAATTTTTTAAACTGTGCTCATTCCAATCAAGTTTTGTAACTAGTGATTTTGAACCCCACCAGTTTTACAATCTTTTTTTTTTACCTGTAAAAGTTGGCCAGATTGTTTGTTGATTTTTTCGATTTCTATAAAATTTCAATTTTAGACATAAACTCTATTGACCTATATAGAGAGGTACATATCTTGGAAGCTCTTATTTTTCCATTATTCCATTATGCAAGATAAAAATACTTTCTGCATCCTATGCATCTTCTCCCCAGAATCTGGAAGTGGTACCGAAGAAACCAGTAAGTAAATTTTGTGCTTTATATATAAAAAAAAATTCCACATACAGGTCTTACATAAGCTTAATATGAGTTATCTCACACAGAATGATCAAATATAAACCATTCTTGAGTTTCTTGAGCTGCTCAATTTTTAATTAAGTTATTTTTAGTTTTACTAAATGCTTACCTTATTAAGTTGCCTTTAGTTTTACTAAAGGCTTAACTCATTAAGTTATCTTTTGTTTTCGTGAAGACTTAACTTATTAAGTTATCTTTAGTTTTAGTGAAGGCTAGACTCATTAGGTGGCTTTAAGTTTTAGTAAATGCTTACTTCATTAAGTTATCTTTAGTTTTAGTAAAGGCTAAACTCACGCCAAAACATTTGCCACCTAGAGCTAGGGAGTTGTTGGATGTCGCAAGACATGTTTTTCTATTCTGTTGCTGTTATGCATTGCGGAGGTGGTGGTGATGGTCTGAAGTTGATTGAAAAATCAACCCAAAAATTTTAGATCATTTTTTATGTTGCACAAACTTAGGAAGCGAAATGTATTTTTTAATATAATAAAACCACAACTTCTCTGATTAGACGAGGTCTTAAGTGCATTTGATGTCTCTTGACATTTTAAAGCCTCACGTCTTGTATTTATATTTACAATCAAGATCCATGGCGACCAGAGTAAAAGACTACAGCAGTGGCCTGAGAGAGTAATTTCAATAAATTACAGAGAACTCTTTGAGTTTTTCGCTTTTGGGAGGGTTTTGTGAAGATAGAACAATATAGTTACCTGAAACAGTTTCTTGTTTGACAGGAAACCTAAGATCCTAGCACAACATGACACTCGTGTACAAACAATCTTAGGTAACCTAAAACAGCTTTTTGATTGTCAGAAAATCTAAGACCCTAGCACAACGTGACACTAATGTACAAACAATCTTAGGTAACCTAAAACAGCTTTTTGATTGTCAGAAAATCTAAGACCTTAGCACAACGTGACACTAATGTACAAACAATCTTAGGTAACCTAAAACAGCTTTTTGATTGTCAGAAAATCTAAGACCCTAGCACAACGTGACACAAATGTACAAACAGTCTTAAGTAATCTGAAACAGCTTTTTGATTGTCAGAAAATCTAAGACCCTAACACAACGTGACACTCGTGTACAAACAATCTTAGGTAACCTAAAACAGCTTTTTGATTGTCAGAAAACCTAAGATCCTAGCACATCGTGACACTAATGTACAAACAATATTAGGTAACCTAAAACAGCTTTTTGATTGTCAGAAAATCTAAGACCCTAGCACAACGTGACACTAGTGTACAAACAATCAGAGATAAAGCGTAATGTGGCCTACCGTTTCTACAATGGTCTATAGAATTATTTTCATAGTTCACATTAGCATAACTAAGATAACTAAAAAACATTAGATTTAAAAACAATAGAAACATGACTGAGTTATGGCGAATAGCAATTAGCATACAGTAAGTTGCTGCAAGACCAGTACAGTAAAATCTAAAGCATCTGAGATTGATGGCTTACTTTCGATAGAATATTTTCAAGCCTAGGTTTGACGAAATGATTTTAATCTTGAAAAGCCGAAAAAATAAATATCCAAGTATTCATAGGAAGAAATAACTTCAATGTTTTTTTTGTTTGTTTTCTGTAATACTAAGTTTCCCATCTTGTTTATTCCATATTTCAAACAGATAAACCATAGATGGTAGTCGAGGAGATGAGGGAAATCTGAAAATACTCTATTCAAAAGGAACGTGTCAATTAATTTTGATAAACTAGTTGACGTCTTTCTTTTTCGTTCTGTCCTTTTATTCTCCTTTGTTTCTCTCTATCTACCTGTCTGTCTTTTAACTCAATCAATTTCTTTCTCCCACCTCCCTCTGTCTCTCTCGTTCTCTCCCTGTCTCTTGCTCTCCGATTCTCTACTTTTCATTCTTTTACTTTTTACAATTTTTCCTTTAATTTCTCATCTATTAAATATATTTTTTGACATGTTCTTTGAGTTATTTACATATTTTTTTATTATTATATAAATACTGATCTAGCCATACGTTGATACTTTTCTAATGTTTATCTTCATTTTCATCCACTTTCGTGATTTTTTTTGTGTGTATTTGTTATTCTTTTCTATGTTTATTTTTTGCATGGTTCGTTTTTCTTCGTAGATTTATATATATATTGATATATATATATATATATATATATATATATATATATATATGTATGTATATGTAATGCATAATATGTATAATATATTCCTTTGTTTTATTTTTATCCCTTTACATTTAATATAAAATTTGTATGAAAATATCCTTGCCTAATTTCTTGATCTTGTATTTTAGCTCAATAAGGTGTAATCTTTTAGGTCAGAAAAATAGAAATTACCGTTTCTAATAAAGCTCTCTTTAACTCTTACATGTCACGATTTGCTAAATCCTAGAAAAAAGATTGAAGACTGAAAAAAAGAAGAACTAATACATGTTGTGTGAGGAATCTCACAAATCTTATGAAATAAAAAAAAAATCATCATTCAGTTTCGTTTCAAGGTTGATCAATGACATACACACAGCAAACGGGCTGGACAGCCTTTCAAGATTGTGTTCTAAAATTTTGGGATACTAAAAATCCAGGAGTTATCTCTCTTTTGCCTTCTATTGATTGATCGACGAATAGAATATATAATTAATATATGCCCCATACGTCAACGTGCCTAAACACAATATTCTGGATGCTATAGCTGCTTATGCTCTGAAGAATAATTATGTTGAACAGATAAATATTGCTTGCAATCAATGATTTCGATACATGTAAAGCTAAGTGTACAATCAGGTTTCTCCGAAATTATAAAATAGATCAATTGATGCTTGTAGCAATATTAGCAATTTTGTCGGGTCTTGCAGTTTGATAGCTTACTTTCTATGGGGACTTAATTAATATTATTTTAAACATACAAAAGATACTAAGAAAATACTGAGGCCTGTTTCCTTACCAATGCTTTTATATTGCATAGAAGTTTACCTTGACCAAAATTAATTGAAGCTGGAAGAAACTGATACCATCTTCCACAGAGTTAGCATATAGAAAGGGATAAAAACAAATTAAAATTATAACTACTTGATTTGTCTTTGCCAGGTGTATGTAACACCCTTGTCAAATCATAGGCTTAGGCTGTCAATAAAGTCAACAATTAGTGCTGCATGCATGAAACACCTTTGTTAATTCATAGGCTTAGGCTGTCAATAAAGTCAACAATTAGTTCTGCATGAAACACCTTTGTAAAGTCAGAGGCTTAGGATGTCAATATAGTCAACAATTAATGCTGCATGCATGAAACACCTTTGTCAACTCATAGGCTTAGGCTTTCAATAAAGTCAACAATTAGTGCTGCATGCATGAAACACCTTTGTAAACTCATAGGCTTAGGCTTTCAATAAAGTCAACAATTAGTGCTGCATGAAACACCTTTGTAAAGTCAGAGGCTTAGGCTGTCAATAAAGTCAAACATTAGTGCTGCATGAAGAAACTTCATGATGATACACTTTAAACTTGAGGCACTTGAAAGTCGATTTTATGTTAACTTGAATTATGGTCATTGTTTTTTTTTTTTGTTTGAAAGATGATTATTGGATAGTGTTGTGAAATTATATTTTAGGTTTGGTCATGTCAATCATATGATGTTAGTTTTAGTTAATAAGTTTGCCATGACAAACTCGAAATTCCAGGCAATCACCTGATAGTATAGGTGTTGTCCACAGAATTTTACCTATAGGTGCGTAACATTGTGCTGCTTTATAATTCTAATTTGACGCTCTCGTAAATAGAAGATAAAGTGTCTTTCCATTTTCTTTTTGTTTTCTTTTTGCTTATCTGTTTATTTGCTGCCGTATAAACAACGGATGATTAGAATGATTTCGAGAATATTCAGAAGCTGAGTAGATGCGCAGATTTTAAAAAATAAATAGGTAAATAAAGGTCATACGTAAAAAGCTCACCACATTATATGCTTTTCATGAATGACTCTTGAAAAACCAGTGAGTATTTAAGATGTTTGTATGGTCATAATTTTTTGATCATTATTTTGCCAACAGTTATATTAGGTTATTCTGTAAAGTTGTATGGGTCCTGTAAAGCATTGCGCTGCAATTTGATCTATTGCTTACCTCACCCTGCATGTGTGTAATTTTTGGTAGCGGATCGACTAGATCTATGTATATTGCTTTATTTAGTTGCATAGTGTTTGTATTTCAAGCCTGAGACCTTAGTCTTGTTTATTGAACACAGCCCGCACTTTTATCGCCAAGATTCTTTTGGAATCTCCGACCTAGTTCTAGCATGGTAATGATCTCGTCACCCCTTGTTTACCTTTGTTTTGATTGGTTGCTAATTGCTAATGACTTGTACCAAGAATATTCTCTTACGATTCATGTAACTCCTTTTCTGGATGATTCGACGAGATTTTGTACAAATAAGAGTCGAAATAATGTTTAGTTTGTCAATGTCAAGTCTACCTTCAGTGATTATACAGTGAGTTTAAGAGTCAACCTGCAGTGATTATAGAGTCAAGCTCTGTGTTGGATTAAACAGTTTACAGTTTTTACTTATGGACTTCAGACTTATTTTCTACGGACGAGTCGTGTGATTAGCTGTGTATATTTCCATACTCCTAGACAAACAGAGCCTAACAGATCACCCCCACCAAAATCTGCTACAGGTCCCATTATATGATTATATAAAAGAAAGGCTCTGACTGAGACACAGAAGAGCCAATCAAATACATGTAGTGCTACAGGCATCAGGTCACGTGATCTTGAAGTCTGTGTTATAGACAGACCAGACCACAGGTCACATATCGCCAAAATCTCACCACCGCTAGAGAGATGGGTCCTACATGAGCAGAGATTTCGTCATCATTGGAGTGCTATTTAATACTACCAAGAGCATCATTGTAGTTTCACCCTCCTGACCATTTCCCTGTAGTTTTATTCTGATTTGACTGTAACGGCTTTATCAACCTGGAGAGAACCAAGATACCTGTGAAAAAGTTGAAGTAGAGAACTATTGGTTCTCCCGAGACCAAGAATCCACCAAGAAATCTTAAGTGTTTGAAAGATTTACACCAATACCTAGTTAAAACATATGGATGGAATTATTAAACAATCCGACATCGATGGTTGTACTAATTTTATCAATTCAGCAATAGATTTCATGAAGAGGATGGCTTGGATTTGGTGATAAATAGCGAAAAAAGAGCTTTAGCGGGATTACTCTAAGATTTTTTGTTACTATGGAAACAGTCTAGAAGCTCTTTACTATTGGATCGCACTACGACCTCTTTACTATGGGATGATTCTAAGAGCTTTTCCTCAGATTAGTCAATTTTTGTTATTGAATAATGAAAAATGAAGAAGTTCAATACTTCAAAGTTTTATTGTATAAAATAAATTGTACGAAACGGAAAAACGGAAAAACGGAAAAATATCATTGCTCTGCGGAAAATAAGAAAAAAAAAAAAACAACAACCCAAAACAAAACAAAACAAAAACCAAACAAACCCACCAACTCAGATCTTTGTGTATTTAACATTAAAGTCAGGAAAGTCTGCGATCAACACGGTGATGTTCTGGGAAAGTGAGCCACCGCCCCCCAACCCCTCTCTCTTATCTCTCATCCGCTCGTCTTTGCTAAATCCATAACAGCTAAAGATAAGCCCTGTCTTAGGAGTTCTTTTCTCATCATACAATTCTTCCTAGTTCCATTTCTGCGGCCCTTCTCTCCCCCCCCGGGCCACACACCCTCTCTCTCTCCCTCTTTCTCCCTCTATTTTCCATTTTTCTCTGCGTCTTTCTTGCTCAATCTACTTTTTAAAATCATTCATTTTTCTCTCTCTCTGTGCACTCGCTTCAGTTTTTGGAAAACACAAAATCTTTTCACGCTTTTAATGTTATCTGTAAAAGCCAGATGTTTTATACCATCTGTGAAAGCCAGATTCTTTTTACCACCTGTAAAAGCCAGATGTTTTATAGCACCTGTGAAAGCCAAATGTTTTATAGCACCTGTGAAAGCCAGTGCGCCTAGTAAAAGTGTCAGGGCGTTGACCTCTCCAGGAATCGGAGTTTGAAAGGCAAGGGAGAAGACACCATGCCGTCCTCGGGGTGCCTAGAGGGCAGCTGTCCAGTCGTGCAGGGCAGGAGTTCAAATCTCTTGACCAGTGATGTAGTGTACAGGAAAAGTTCCATGTTGGCCAGAGCCTCGGCCATACATATCCTTGGACCTGATTAGAGAGTGGGGAAAATGCACCCGAACTGTTAGTTTGCCTAGCCGGCACTGACTTGAGACGTCTCTATGGATTTGTAACATGATCATCATTTGTAACATGATCATCATTTGTAACATGATCATCATTTGTAACATGATCATCATTTCAAACCAACTTCATCCTGTGCCTTTTCCGAAGCTTAAGATACTGGCTGAGCCTGGTTTCATCTTCAAACCGGTATAACATTAGATAACTGTCTTCTTTTATTGCACTCTTTCTTTTCAGGATCATGGCACTTAATATGCAGATATGTTCATCTGTTTACGAATTAGTTTGGATTATTAAAATTCTAGTCTGAAAATACAATGGATTGATATATACATCGGTTCTAGATCTAAGTCCTAGATATTTACAGAAGCTAAACAGAAATCAAAAGGTTGATATCTAGATCTATATTGTCACAATACAAAGAGAAAACGAGAACAACTTGAAAGCTAACCAGTTGAAAACGGTATAAAGGCATCAGGTTTGACAACTCTCCCCTCATGTAGAAATCTCTCCGGCCGGAATTTCAGTGGCTCCTCCCAGGTTTCCTCGTCCATCAGGACTGAATCTAGGCTGGGCAGGACCGTGGTGCCTGCTGGGATTGTGTAGCCCTGAATGATGGTTTCTGCCTTGCAGTAGTGGGGGACGCTGGGGAGATGTGGAGTGATAGAACAGACAGTTAAGATGTGACAGATTGGGCTGGGATTGTGTAGCCCTGGATGATGGTGTCTGCCCTGCAGTAGTGGGGGACGCTGGGGAGATGTGGAGTGATAGAACAGACAGTTAAGATGTGACAGATTGGGCTTGGATTGTGTAGCCCTGGATGATGGTGTCTGCCCTGCAGTAGTGGGGGACGCTGGGGAGATGTGGAGGGATATAACAGACAGTGAAGATGACTGTGACAGATTGGGCTGGGATTGTGTAGCCCTGGATGATGGTGTCTGCCCTGCAGTAGTGGGGGACGCTGGGGAGATGTGGTGGGATAGAACAGACAGTTAAGATGTGACAGATTGGGCTGGGATTGTGTAGCCCTGGATGATGGTGTCTGTCCTGCAGTAGTATGGGACGCTTGGACATGTGGAGGGATATAACAGACAGTGAAGATGACTGTGACAGATTGGGCTTGGATTGTGTAGCCCTGGATGATGGTGTCTGCCCTGCAGTAGTGGGGGACGCTGGGGAGATGTGGTGGGATAGAACAGACAGTTAAGATGTGACAGATTGGGCTGGGATTGTGTAGCCCTGGATGATGGTGTCTGCCCTGCAGTAGTGGGGGACGCTGGGGAGATGTGGTGGGATAGAACAGACAGTTAAGATGTGACAGATTGGGCTGGGATTGTGTAGCCCTGGATATGGTGTCTGTCCTGCAGTAGTACGTGACGCTTAAAGATGTGGAGTGATAGAACAGACAGTTAAGATGTGACAGATTGGGCTGGGATTGTGTAGCCCTGGATGATGGTGTCTGTCCTGCAGTAGTACGTGACGCTTAAAGATGTGGAGGGATAGAACACACAGTTAAGATGACTGTGACAGATTGGGCTGGGATTGTGTAGCCCTGGGAGATGGTGTCTGTCCTGCAGTAGTGAGCTTTCCCGTCAGTTCCACATCTCAATGGAACTCGTCAAGAAAAATTTATGAACGCTAGGATTTCAAAAGTTTTGGATTTGCTGAAAGCCTTTGCTTTGACTTAAAGTGAATTATCAGGATTGTCAACAAACTTAGCACTTTCTCGTAGTTTGCACACCTGAGGGTGGTGATAGCTCTCCGCATCAGCCTATGTCCAAAACAATAGTTGGAGACCGATGGGAAGATATTGTGTCGGTTTGAAACGAGGCTCTCTAGCGCGGCCAAGAATGCACCCGTGAGTTCCTACGCACTATATTTTGTTAATACTTGCCTAAATCTTCCTTTACCTTAAAAAAGTTTTGCCTCGCAAGTTTACCACCCTGAAACGGAGTCAAATGACTGTGTCAAGCTAAGATTGGGCATGGTAAGATTGACATATTATTATCAATTTATTTCTATACCAACTAAGCAACGAGCTATTAGTAATTATGGGCGGAAAAACAAATTATATTCACAGCATTTGATTCACCCGTTCTACAAAAAATCCCTGACCTCAAAACTTCTATCTTATTCTCTATTTATAATCTTATTCTCTATTTATAATCTTATTCTCTATTTATAATCTTACTCTCTATTTATATTCTTTAATTAGTATTCCGCATAGATGTGACGACAGGTCAGACAGTGAAAACTTTATTTTCCCCCTCTCTCACCTTACCTTTGTGGCAGTATACTGGCTAGCCTCTGGGTCTCCATGATGACAGCATTGGTGTAGGGAAGCTTCACTTTGTCTTGTATATCTGGCTCTCTATCTGGGCCCGTTACACTGCAAATCTCCTGATACACCTGCGGGGAGGGTTGGGGAGGTAGAGGGGTCAGTAGTACAGTGGATGTTTGTCAGCTGTTTGATACAGTCCCTCCATCACTGAGTTATTTCAGTTTTTTTCCACACACCAAGCCTAAGCCTACTTTGGGCATTGTGTAACTGGCAATAAAAAAGCTTATATTTCTAGAATACGTCATATTAACATACCTTTCATGTGATAAAAATGGGAATGATGGTAACAAAAAAGAATGTTGATGTCTCCGCAGTAAACTTATAAAAGAGATGTTGGTTTGAGGAATAATAAATATTCTTATATCATGTTGCTTTCCTTCATTAAAAAAATATATATTTTTCAACTATTACTATTTATTTATATTTTTGTACTCCATTCACAATATTCTAATTGAACAATATCGCCTCTTCTGTAGAACCGTTGATATTAATCCTATCTGTCTGAGACCATTTTTCTCGTCTGTAGAATAAAATTTGAAGGAATCTCACCTTGTTTTGAACGTGTGGATAGTGCAGCAAGTAAACCATGAACCACATAATGGTGTTGCTGGTTGTGTCTGTTCCAGCAACTACCAGCTGCTGGATATTGACTCGTAGCTGTTCCACTGGTGACAGAGAAATATCACATCTCGTTGATTTCATAATTAGGAGCAGATGTAGCAACAGCGCCAGCAGCAGCAGTAATAGGGAGTAATAGCAGTAGTAGTAGCAGTAATAGTAGTAGTAGTAGTAGTAGTAGTAGTAGTAGTAGTAGTAGTAGTAGTAGTAGTAGTAGTAGTAGTAGTAGTAGTAGTAGTAGTAGTAGTAGTAGTAGTAGTATCTATAAGTATTAATAAAAAATAATAGCAATAACAACAACAACAACAACAAGAACAACAACAACAATAATAATAATAATAATAATAATAATAATAATAATAATAATAATAATAATAATAATAATAATAATAATAATAATAATAATAATAATAATAATAATAATAATCATGATGATGATGATGATGATGATGATGATGATGATGATAATGATGATGATTTGTATCATTTGTATGATTTTTAAGTCGCCCACTTGTGCCTTTACTTAGCTTTAGACTCACACATCAACAGACTTCAATTAAAAAAAATCTGTTTCTGACAAAAAGTAAAAAACAAAACAAAACACAAAAAAAACAAAAAACAAAACCAGGAAGGGTTTAGAAATTAATGAGTGTGGTGTTCTGCTGTCAACGGTCTTAATAACTAAGACCTGTAGCAGAATGGTAGCTGCTCATGACAACAAGCAGCACTAATCTTTACTCACTGCTGAGTGTGGTGCTCTGTTGTCAAAAGACTTAATAACTAAGATCTGTAGCAGGATGGTTGTTGCTCATGACAACAAGCAGCACTAATCTTTACTCACTGCTGAGTGTGGTATCTTTTCCTTCCTTCTGAGCTTTCTCCATCTCCTTCAGGTAGGAAGTTATAAAGGTCGGGGCCGCATCTTCACCATCTTCCTTTAGAGCCAGCTCGATGAATTTATCACTTGGAGCAAAGAGCGCCAAAATAAGACCAAGCTCAAAATCTTAAATTTTGTTCTATAATTTACAGAAATTCACTTTTTACTTTCAAACATAAAATTGATAAAAACTGCTGTAGTTATCAGTCTGAGGTAAATAATTAATATATATATATTTTTTAAATCTTTTACATTTAATATCTAGTTTTTCAGATCCAAAACAGCCATTTAGCTGTGCCATCTGCAAATACTTAGATCGCACGATTCTTGTGTCTGAAATAATCCATACATGCACGTCAATTGAATATTGCTTTACCAGGATTTTAACTCATCTCATAATCCCAGCGGATTATATGAGCAGCAGCAGCAATAGCAGCAACAGCAGTAGTGGTAGCGGTTGTAGTAGTAGTAGTAGTAGTAGTAGTAGTAGTAGTAGT
>JAWDGP010007642.1:20000-32341 GCA_033675545.1 Elysia crispata
TAATGCCCAGGCTCCACATACGGTTGTGTAGGCCTGAACTCACCATAATGCCCAGGCTCCATATATGGTTGTGTAGGCCTGAACTCACCATAATGCCCATGTTCCATATATGGTTGTGTAGGCCTGAACTCACCATAATGCCCAGGTTCCACATACGGTTGTGTAGGCCTGAACTCACCATAATGCCCAGGTTCCACATACGCTTGGGTAGGCCTGAACTCACCATAATGCCCAGGTTCCACATACGCTTGGGTAGACCTGAACTAACCATAATGCCCAGGCTCCACATACGGTTGTGTAGACCTGAACTCACCATAATGCCCAGGCTCCACATACGCTTGTGTAGACCTGAACTCACCATAATGCCCAGGTTCCACATACGCTTGTGTAGACCTGAACTCACCATAATGTTCAGGTTCCACATACGCTTGGGTAGGCCTGAACTCACCATAATGCCCAGGTTCCATATATGGTTGTGTAGGACTGAACTCACCATAATGCCCAGGCTCCATATATGGTTGTGTAGGCCTGAACTCACCATAATGCCCAGGTTCGATATATGGTTGTGTAGGCCTGAACTCACCATAATGCCCAGGTTCCACATACGCTTGGGTAGGCCTGAAATCGCCATAATGCCCAGGTTCCACATACGCTTGGGTAGACCTGAACTCACCATAATGTCCAGGCTCCACATACGGTTGTGTAGACCTGAACTCACCATAATGCCCAGTCTCCACATACGCTTGTGTAGGCCTGAACTCACTATAATGCCCAGGCTCCATATATGGTTGTGTAGACCTGAACTCACCATAATGCCCAGGCTCCACATACGCTTGTGTAGGCCTGAACTCACCATTATGCCCAGGCTCCACATACGGTTGTTTAGGCCTGAACTCACCATAATGCCCAGGCTCCATATATGGTTGTGTAGACCTGAACTCACCATAATGCCCAGGTTCCACATACGCTTGTGTAGACCTGAACTCACCATAATGCCCAGGTTCCACATACGGTTGTGTAGGCCTGAACTCACTATAATGCCCAGGCTCCACATGCGGTTGTGTAGGCCTGAACTCACCATAATGCCCAGGTTCCACATACGGTTGTGTAGACCTGCATTCACCATAATGCCCAGGCTCCACATGCGGTTGTGTAGGCCTGAACTCACCATAATGCCCAGGTTCCACATACGGTTGTGTAGGCCTGAACTCACCATAATGCCCAGGCTCCATATATGGTTGTGTAGGCCTGAACTCACCATAATGCCCAGGCTCCATATATGGTTGTGTAGGCCTAAACTCACCATAATGCCCAGGCTCCATATATGGTTAGGTAGGCCTGAACTCACCATAATGCCCAGGCTCCATATATGGTTGTGTAGGCCTAAACTCACCATAATGCCCAGGCTCCATATATGGTTGTGTAGGCCTGAACTCACCATAATGCCCAGGCTCCACATACGGTTGTGTAGGCCTAAACTCACCATAATGTCCATACTCCACATACGGTTGTGTAGGCCTGAACTCACCATAATGTTCATGCTCCACATACGGTTGTGTAGGCCTAAACTTACCATAATGTCCATACTCCACATGCGGTTGTGTAGGCCTGAACTCACCATAATGCCCATGCTCCACACACGGTTGTGTAGGCCTGAACTCACCATTATGTCCATACTCCACATACGGTTGTGTAGGCCTAAACTCACCATAATGCCCAGGCTCCACATACGGTTGTGCAGGCCTGAACTCACCATAATGTGCATGCTCCACATAAAGTTGTGGAGGCCTGGAGCTCATCGTGTCTGCGTGTTTCACCAGGAACTCCTTCACCAGACGTGGACCGCTAACAACGACGAACAGCTGGGAACCGAAGAACAGGCTGAAAATATCACCAGCCCTGGAAATGCACAAGATAAAAAAACACGTTGTTTTCAAAGTAATATCCACATTGATAATTATGTACAAGTTCGCTTATTATACTTCAGTACTATGTTAATGGTTACCATGTGCCAGCATTGCGTAGAAATGTACTACTTGATATAATTATTATCATTGACGTCAGCA
This sequence comes from Elysia crispata, assembly GCA_033675545.1. NCBI lineage: Eukaryota > Metazoa > Mollusca > Gastropoda > Plakobranchidae > Elysia > Elysia crispata. Next base: position 22,067 of record JAWDGP010007642.1, read on the forward strand.
CAGGTAGTAATAGGAGAGTAAAATGTTGAATCAGAAGCGAAAACAGAAGTTATTATTATTATTATTATTACTATTACTATTATTATTACTATTATTATTATTATTATTATTATTATTATTATTATTATTATTATTATTATTATTATTATTATTATTATTATTATTATTATTATTATTATTATTATTATTATTATTATTATTATTATTATTATTATTATTATTATTATTATTATTATTATTATTATTATTATTATTATTATTATTATTATTATTATTACTACTATTACTACTACTACTACTACTACTACTACTACTACTACTACTACTACTACTACTACTACTACTACTACTACTACTACTACTACTACTACTACTACTACTACTACTACTACTAGATAATATAAGGACCATAGTTCCAAGCTGTAAGTCATTTTTCTAGTTACTTTACTTTTTGCGGTACTCTAAGAGTTTTTGTCTCTGGCCCTTCACCAGATAAGGTAGATGTCCAAGGATCGGATATGGTCTGGCAGGAAACGGCGGAATGTTGCCGGCCATGTAAGGCTTGACCAGTGTCTTGACCAGTAGGATGAGGCATAGGGTGAGGGGCACGTAGCCCAAGTTAACTGTTGACCACAATGTGCTGGAGATGATGGCGCTGAGCATCATGGATCTGGATGGAGGACTGCGGAACGCTCACAGCTTTTTCTGCGGATGGTCAAGAGGATGAGTTGCGACTTCTGAGGATAGCAGTTGTGAAAAACATTTAAATATCTTGCGGCATCTTAAGTTTATATCTATATTTTTAAAGAATTTTGACATCTTTTCTTCGTTAGCTGAAAATCAATTGCTATTTTTATGAGGAATATTTCGCCTTTTTCTCTACTTTTTAAGGTGATCTGGATAAAAAGTATTGTAATAATCTCTGAAATAGATAACATGAAGGTGAGTGATGTCCAATTTACAAACAAATTTTTACTCCTCATTTCCAATTGACTTTTGAGCTTCTTAAAACTTAATAAGTATAATAAGAGAATTGACAAAATATCTGCATAGATCAACATTTTGTAAAAAAAAAATACAATATAAGGACTGATAAAAAAATCATAAACATTAAAAAAAAAACTATTAACGCAACAATGTTAGGCTATTTCTAGTGGTAGCGGTGATGATAGCGGTAATGATAAGTGGTGACGGTGATGACAGCGGTGATGATAAGTGGTGGCGGTGATGACAGCGGTGATGATAAGTGGTGTCGGTGATGACAGCGGTAATGATAAGTGGTGGCGGTGATGATAAGTGGTGGCGGTGATAATAAGTGGTGGCGGTGATGATAAGTGGTGGCGGTGATGATAAGTGGTGGCGGTGATGACAGCGAATGATAAGTGGTGGCGGTGATGACAGCGGTGATGATAGTGGTGGCGGTGATGATAAGTGGTGGCGGTGATGACAGCGGTGATGATAAGTGGTGGCGGTGATGATAAGTGGTGGCGGTGATGACAGCGGTGATGATAAGTGGTGGCGGTGATGACAGCGGTGATGATAAGTGGTGGCGGTGATGATAAGTGGTGGCGGTGATGATAAGTGGTGGCGGTGATGACAGCGATACTGATAAGTGGTGACGGTGATGACAGCGGTGATGATAAGTGGTGGTGGTGATGATAAGTGGTGGCGGTGATGATAAGTGGTGGCGGTGATGACAGCGATACTGATAAGTGGTGGCGGTGATGACAGCGGTGATGATAAGTGGTGGTGGTGATGATAAGTGGTGGCGGTGATGACAGCGATACTGATAAGTGGTGGCGGTAATGACAGCGGTGATGATAAGTGGTGGCGGTGATGTCAGCGGTGATGATAAGTCGTGACGGTGATGACAGCGGTGATAATAAGTGGTGGCGGTGATGACAGCGGTGATGATAAGTGGTGGCGGTAATGACAGCAGTGATGATAAGTGGTGGCGGTGATGACAGCGATACTAATAAGTGGTGGCGGTGATGTCAGCGGTAACGATAAGTGGTGGCGGTGACGACAGCAGTGATGATAAGTGGTGGCGGTGATGACAACGGTGATGATAAGTTATAGAGGTGATGACAGCGGTGATGATAAGTGGTGGCGGTGATGACAGCGGTGATGATAAGTGGTGGCGGTGATGACAGCGATACTGATAAGTGGTGGCGGTGATGACAGCGGTGATGATAAGTGGTGGCGGTGATGACAGCGGTGATGATAAGTGGTGGCGGTGATGTCAGCGGTGATAATAAGTGGTGGCGGTAATGACAGCGGTGATGATAAGTGGTGGCGGTGATGATAAGTGGTGGCGGTGATGACAACGGTGATGATAAGTTATAGAGGTGATGACAGCGGTGATGATAAGTGGTGGCGGTGATGACAGCGGTGATGATAAGTGGTGGCGGTGATGACAGCGATACTGATAAGTGGTGGCGGTGATGACAGCGGTGATGATAAGTGGTGGCGGTGATGACAGCGGTGATGATAAGTGGTGGCGGTGATGTCAGCGGTGATGATAAGTGGTGGCGGTGATGACAGCGGTGATGATAAGTGGTGGCGGTGATGATAAGTGGTGGCGGTGATGACAGCAGTGATGATAAGTGGTGGCGGTGATGATAGCGGTGATGATAAGTGGTGGCGGTGATGACAGCGGTGATGATAAGTGGTGGCGGTGATGACAGCAGTGATGATAAGTGGTGGCGGTGATGACAGCGGTGATGATAAGTGGTGGCGGTGATGATAAGTGGTGGCGGTGATGACAGCCTTGATGATAAGTGGTGGCGGTGATGACAGCGGTAATGATAAGTGGTGGCGGTGATGACAGCGGTGATGATAAGTGGTGGCGGTGATGACAGCGGTGATGATAAGTGGTGGCGGTGATGACAGCGGTGATGATAAGTGGTGGCGGTGATGATAAGTGGTGGCGGTGATGACAGCGGTGATGATAAGTGGTGGCGGTGATGATAAGTGGTGGCGGTGATGACAGCGGTGATGATAAGTGGTGGCGGTGATGACAGCGGTGATGATAAGTGGTGGCGGTGATGACAGCGGTGATGATAAGTGGTGGCGGTGATGACAGCGGTGATGATAAGTGGTGGCGGTGATGATAAGTGGTGGCGGTGATGACAGCGGTGATGATAAGTGGTGGCGGTGATGATAAGTGGTGGCGGTGATGACAGCGGTGATGATAAGTGGTGGCGGTGATGATAAGTAGTGGCGGTGATGACAGCGGTGATGATAAGTGGTGGCGGTGATGATAAGTGGTGGCGGTGATGACAGCGGTGATGATAAGTGGTGGCGGTGATGACAGCGGTGATGATAAGTGGTGGCGGTGATGATAAGTGGTGGCGGTGATGACAGCAGTGATGATAAGTGGTGGCGGTGATGACAGCGGTGATGATAAGTGGTGGCGGTGATGACAGCGATACTGATAAGTGGTGGCGGTGATGACAGCGGTGATGATAAGTGGTGGCGGTGATGACAGCGATACTGATAAGTGGTGGCGGTGATGACAGCGGTGATGATAAGTGGTGGCGGTGATGACAGCGGTGATGATAAGTGGTGGCGGTGATGACAGCGGTGATGATAAGTGGTGGCGGTGATGTCAGCGGTGATGATAAGTGGTGACGGTGATGACAGCGGTGATGATAAGTGGTGGCAGTGATGACAGCGGTGATGATAAGTGGCGGCGGTGATGACAGCGGTGATAATAAGTGGTGGCGGTGATGACAGCGGTAATGATAAGTGGTGGCGGTGATGACAGCGATACTGATATGTGCTGGCGGTGATGTCACCGGTAATGATAAGTGCTGGCAGTGATGACAGCGGTGATGATAAGTGGTGGCGGTGATGACAGCGGTGATGATAAGTGGTGGCGTGGATGTCAGCGGTAATGATAAGTGGTGGCGGTGATGACAGCGGTGATGATAAGTGGTGGCGGTGATGACAGCGGTAATGATAAGTGGTGGCGTGGATGTCAGCGGTAATGATAAGTGGTGGCGGGGATGTCAGCGGTGATGATAAGTTATAGAGATGATGACAGCGGTAATGATAAGTGGTGGCGGTGATGACAGCGATAATGATAATTGGTGGCTGGGATGTCAGCGGTAATGATAAGTGGAGGCGGTGATAATAAGTTATAGAGGTGATGACAGCGGTGATGATAAGTGGTGGCGGGGATGTCAGCGGTAATGATAAGTGGAGGCGGTGATGATAAGTTATAGAGGTGATGACAGCGGTGATGATAAGTTATAGAGGTGATGACAGCGGTGATGACAGCGGTAATGATAAGTGGTGGCGGAGATGTCAGCGGTAATGATAAGTGGTGGCGGTGATGACAGCGGTAATGATAAGTGGTGGCGGTGATGACAGCGGTAATGATAAGTTGTAGCGGTGATTACAGCGGTGATGACAAGGGAAGGGGGTGATGTCAGCGGTGATGATAAGTGGTGGCGGTGATGACAGCGGTAATGATAAGTTGTAGCGGTGATGACAGCGGTAATGATAAGTTGTAGCGGTGATAATAGTGGTAATGATAAGTGATAGCGATGATGATAGCGGTAATTATCAGTGGTAGCGATGATGACAGCGGTAATGACAAGTGGTAGCGATGATGACAGCGGTAATGATAAGTGGTGGCGGTGATGACAGCGGTAATGATAAGTGGTGGCGGTGATGACAGGGGTAATGATAAGTTGTAGCGGTGATGACAGCGGTAATGATAAGTTGTAGCGGTGATAATAGTGGTAATGATAAGTGATAGCGATGATGACAGCGGTAATTATAAGTGGTAGCGATGATGACAGCGGTAATGACAAGTGGTAGCGATGATGACAGCGGTAACGAGAAGTTGTAGCGATGATGACAGCGGTAATGATAAGTTTTGCGGCGATGACAAGAATAATTAGAAAAAAAAAGACGAGAGCAACAGTGATAACGACAATCTCCCACTAAAAAAATCTACAGAGAGGAAGAAAATCTTTTGGGATTCTAGTTTTATTTGTTTTCCGTCTTGATTACTTGAACTACTTTCATGTCAATTTTCTCCCACAGAATTACTAGTCATTCTTACACAGAGAATCAGAGAGAGAGAAAAGAGGAGAGAGAGAGAGAGAGAGAGAGAGAGAGAGAGAGAGAGAGAGAGATACAGAGAGAGAAAAGGAGAGAGATAGAGAGAGATAGAGAGAGAAATAGAGAGATAGAGAGAAATAGAGAGAGAAGGAGAGAGATAGAGAGAGACAGAGAGAGATAGACAGAAGGAGAGAGATAAAGAGAGATAGAGTGAGAAGGAGAGAAAGAGAGAGAGAGAGAGAGAGAGAGAGAGAGAGAGAGAGAGAGAGAGAGAGAGAGAGAGAGAGAGAGAGAGAGAGAGAGAGAGAGAGAGAGAGAGAGAGAGAGATGGTTCTTATCGAATAAAATTTTGTACATGAGCAATTTATTAAACAAAAAAAATATATATATGAAAAGTTCATACACTATTTTTGAACAAAGTTATTCAGATTTAGTAGGTAAGCACAGTCGAGAAATATCGAAATAATGTGATACTGAAAATATTAAACACCAGTTTCCACGATTGTCAACTTCAAACTGTCAAACAGATCTCTTAGGTGTATCATTCGCTGCAGCGGTATTAAATACTTAATACACGTACCTTGAACTCTGATAGAATTTTGTCCTTCACAAATCTACCTTGATCCTTGACATTGAGTACCTCATGTAACTGTGTTCTATATTCAACACCTTTTCTGTATACCGCTACTCAGTACTCGAGCAGCTGGCCTAAATCCAGGTCCTACAACATTACTCTCGCTGACTGTAAGCCTGGTGATGATAAAGATTTTATGGCATGTCATAATTGATTTTTGAGGATATTTTAAGCTCTTAAAAATCCCCACATTTTTTATATGTTATACCAGATGGAATAAAAGACATTTCACAGGATGATGCATCATTTTTAGAGGAGACATAACAATGGTACAGAAGATAGGAAGATAAAACTGCACTTATTTAAATTCAGAATTAGGTCTTACGTAAAAAAAAAAAATACAAAAACAAAAAAAAAAAAACACTTCCATAACGCTTGCTAACATAAACCAATAACATGTTTGTAAATAAATAAACACCTTAATTTCTGCATGATTTGTACGGCTGCAACCAAATATGAAACAGATATTGAAAAAATGGATAACAAAACAATAAAATAAGTTTCAGGATGAAAAATTAAGTTCAAGAAAATTAATAACGGGCAGCCTCTGGAAATAATTAAGTTCTGACATGTATGATACGCCCTGTAATATTTAGACTTGTTAAAAAATCCAAGTTTTTATGTAAGTAAAATGACATAAGTTTACAGGCAGATCGCACGGTCTGATGCATTCATTTTAGCAAACAATCTCTCTCTCTCTCTCTCTCTCTCTCTCTCTCTCTCTCTGTGTCTCTGTCTCTGTCTGTCTCTGTCTCTGTCTGTCTCTGTCTCTGTCTTTCTGTCTATCTCTGTCTCTGTCTGTCTGTCTGTCCGTCCGTCTGTCTGTCTGTCTGTTTGTTCGTCCGTCTGTCTGTCTGTCTGTCTGTTTGTCTGTCTTTCTGTCTGTCTGTCTGTCTGTCTGTCTGTCTGTCTGTCTGTCTGTCTGTCTCTCTCTCTCTCTCTCTCTTCTCCATAGCCTGACCGTGTTTCATCTCTTTCAGAGATGCTCAACACTCGCTACACTTTGGACTTGAAAAATGAAGCCAACTTACAGTAAGCTGAGTTTAAAAAAATATTTTTTTGCCGGCCGGACTAAACTATTTTAATGAGCGAAACCTCAGGGGGTGAAACATGTTGTGCGGTTAGGTAATCAAATGACCGAACTGTGCGTGACCTAATTAATTTCTGGGTATCTGACAGTGGTATGCGTCGGTGCTTACCTCAACAAAATTTATAATCACTTGCCTAAAATATGAAGTAATCCGTAAACTGATAACTTCCTCATTGGAATTCGTTTCAAACTATCCAATTACTTTCACAAGAGGGCAGATAGAATTATAGCCACCGGCCTGAAACTAAATGTACTTACCGGCTTAAAAGTTTGCATTTACAAAAATAGAGGACAGGACCTTTCTGTGTGGAGAAGTTATCTTTCAAAAACCTTTAATTCTTTTGTTATTGCAGTAAGAAGTAGCCATACACCATAATAAAGAATTCATTGAGTTACACAACTTGGCCAAGAAATGTCATTTGAAGTAAAACAGTAGCAGCCAGCAATAAATACAAGAACTATGCTTTGATGGTAATGGCTAAAATGTTTTGTCTACACGGTTACAAAAAGTAAAAAAAAAAATAATTCTTGTAGTGTGCCAACTAACAACGAGTTTGATACTAGACATGCCTAAACAAAACTTCAAACTACAACACAGAAAAAAGCGGACAAAGCACATAATGGAGACTGCAAAGTAATATATTATATAAAAAAGTGAAGCAATTTGTAGGCAAAGTGTGCACGCCTTGTTTTTAAAATATTTCAAACTTTGACCAAATCGCAGGAAGGAAAATGTTTTTTCTTTTTTTTTTTTCGCTAAAAAGCTAAACATATTTTGTATTTCACTTTTCCTTGGCGTTCTCATTTCTCTTGAGATCTAACACACCTTGCATAAGTCCAGATAACTATTGTGACTAACAGTGATGACAAAATCGTTTACAGCGAAACAAAGGGGAGTAATAACATAAACAACTGTTTACTTTTATCTAAGTGTTTCTTTCCCTTTATTTATACTTATCTTGTTTCAAGGGCACCTTCTGTCCTTTTTTTTTTAAAAGAAAAATAGATATGCATGAAAACTGAACATTTCAAAAGTGCCACTTTAAGTTTTTACACATTTTTATCATTTCCCCAGTCATATTTTCCTGATGCTCTTGTCATTAAACAAGATAGTCACCTTTTAGAAACGAACGTTGTTGGTGCAAAGGACACAAATTAAGAATTCAATAATCATACGGATGTATTTTTCCTTACAGTAGGAGAAAGGTTTTAAAAAAATTCTATCGTCTCTTGTACAGTGACCTGTAGGTTATTGAGTTGGCCACCAATGTTTTGCAGAGAATGGGCAGATTCAGTAAGTTCCTGGACAGTTTGCTCAGCATTTTAGTTTTTTTTTCCGCTTCTGGAAGCGGGACTGAGTGACATGGTTAACACTACTGTTAGAGTAAAGACAAAACGGAATCTGCTCCATAGGATTACTGAATTCACTTCATCAACAGCAGCTTTAGAAAGGATACCTACAAAATGTCAGCAGTAAACTCAAAATAATCAAGACCTCGAACATTTAGGGTCATTAGCAGAAGACAAAACCCAGTGGAGGAGACTATCAGCGAACATTTGAGAGGCAGCCGAGGTGTCCAGGTCGGAGCACCAAGATATGGACAGCGATATGATCATAATATAATAAAATAAACTTGCGTCAAACTCTCTCTGCTCCATGGCAAAACCAAAGCTGTGTTAGGTGCCAGCAAATATCGTTTGTTATGAATGGACATTTTGAAGAGGCTGGCTGTGTTAGGTGCCAGCAAATATCTTTTTGTTATGAATGGACAATTTGAAGAGGCTGGCTGTGTTAGGTGCCAGCAAATATCGTTTGTTATGAATGAACATTTTGAAGAGGCTGGCCGTGTTAGGTGCCAGCAAATACCGTTTGTTATGAATGAACATTTTGAAGAGGCTGGCCGTGTTAGGTGCCAGCAAATATCATTTGTTATGAATGGACATTTTGAAGAGCCTGGCTGTGTTAAGTGCCAGCAAATATTATTTGTTATGAGTGGACATTTTGAAGAGACTGGCTGTGTTAGGTGCCAGTAAATATCATTTGTTATGAATGGATATTTTGAACAGGCTGGCTGTGTTAGGTGCCCGCAAATATCGTTTGTTATGAGTGGACATTTTGAAGAGGCTGGCTGTGTTAGGTGTCAGCAAATATCGTTTGTTATGAGTGGACATTTTGAAGAGGCTGGCTGTGCCGGTAATTAACCGGTCCAAACATCTTCCAGGTCAATGCTGTCTCAGAGGTTACAACACCGAGAAACAAAATCGAGAGGTGAATATTTATCATTTATTTTCTAAGAAAAAATTAATCTTATACTTGGTTTAAATTACGTATTATATTTTCATACGGTTTAGGTTTGTGTCTTTACTTGCTTTTGAAAGATACAATTTTAACATTATTAAATATTGGTTTTGACATGGCAAATAAAAATTCAAAAGTGCCTTTAGAAAAGCTCACCACTTTTTCTAATTTCGTTGACCGACTTTTGCGAACTAGAAAATAGGGAACTTCGATAATTTTAAATGCTTTGAGTTGTCTAATCAAACCATTATCAATGTATTCGATTACTCAGTCAAGTTGCTGGGGTCTCACCCTAAACATAGGCCAAAGAGCGCTTCCCCAAACACCAAATACACAGAGGACTCAAGGAGAAGACTTCAACTGAGTCCTACAGGAACCCTTACAGGAACCCTTACAGGAATCCTTCGCGCGGCATCACGCTACACGGTCCTTGAAATCTGTGCTATAGAAAGAACAGACCAGTGGTTACACACCTCACGAAATCCATGGACAAACTCTCTCCGGTAGGAGAGAAAGTCTTCACGGGTGAGCACAGACTTTCTCATCTCTGGATTAGTAGTAAACATCCAAGGACATCAATGAAGTTTATCACTTGCTAAAATGGTACTGTAATTTTCTCTTAACACCTTTGTTTATATACATCATGTTAGTAACAAGAAACCTGAGAGTCTTCTTCAATGTAGCAAGAAACCTGAGTCTTCTGAAATTTTCTCTTAACACCTTTGTTTATATACATCATGTTAGTAACAAGAAACCTGAGAGTCTTCTTCAATGTAGCAAGAAACCTGAGAGTTTTCTGTAATTTCCTCTTAATACCTTTGTTTATATACATCATGTTAGTAACAAGAAACCTGAGAGTTTTCTGTAATTTTCTCTGAACACCTTTGTTTATATACATCATGTTAGTAACAACAAACCTGAGTCTTCTGTAATTTTCTCTGAACACCTTTGTTTATATACATCATGTTAGTAACAAGAAATCTGAGAGTTTTCTGTAATTTCCTCTTAACACCTTTGTTTATATACATCATGTTAGTAACAACAAACCTGAGTCTTCTGTAATTTTCTCTGAACACCTTTGTTTATAATTATACATCGTGTTAGTAGCAAGAAACCTGAGAGTTTTCTGCAATTTCCTCTTAACACCTTTGTTTATATACATCATGTTAGTAACAA
>JAWDGP010007643.1:0-13932 GCA_033675545.1 Elysia crispata
TGCTAGATGGGCAAAATAGAATCAACTGGCGAAGCCACATTAAAATTATCGCTTGTTATAGAGATTACCAAGATAAAATTAACCGGCGGCCATATTGGAAATATGCCAATTATAGAGATGGCCAAAATAGAAATTAACCGGCGGCTATATTGGATTTATGCTAATTGTAGAAATGGTCAAAATAGAATCAACTGGCGGCCACATTAAAATTATGCTTGATATAGAGATTACCAAATTGCAATTAATCGGCGGCCATATTGGAAATAATCTATACTAATTATAGAGATAGCCAACATAGAATCAACTGGCGGCCATATTGGAATTATGCTAATTATGGAGATGGCCAAAATAGAAATTAACCGGCGGCCATATTCAATTTATGCTATTTGTAGAGATTACCAAGAAAAAATTAACCGGCGGCCATATTGAATTTATGCTACCTTTGTTCATGGAGAATTGGCCAAGAAATAGAAATTAACCGGCGTCTATATTGGATTTATGCTAATTGTAGAGATGGCCAAAATAGAATCAACTGGCGGCCACATTAAAATTATGCTTGTTATAGAGATTACCAAGATAAAATTAACCAGCGGCCATATTGAATTTATGCTAATTATAGAGATGGCCAAAATAGAAATTAACCGGCGTCAATATTGGATTTATGCTAATTGCAGAGATGGGCAAAATAGAATCAACTGGCGGCCACATTAAAATTATGCTTGTTTTTAGAGATTACCAAGATAAAATTAACCGGCCGCCATATTAAATTTATGCTAATTATAGAGATTGCCAAAATAGAATAAACTGGCGGCCATATTGGAATTATGCTAAATATAGAGATGACCAAAATAAAATTAACCGGCGGCCATATTGAATTTATGCTAATTATAGAGATGGCCAAAATAGAAATAAACCGGCGGCTATATTGGATTTATGCTAATTATAGAGATTGCCAAAATAGAAATTAACCGGCCGCCATATTGAATATATGCTAATTATAGAGATGGCCAAAATAGAAATAAACCGGCGACCATATTGAATTTATGCTAATTATAGAGATGGCCAAAATAGAAATTAACCGGCGTCAATATTGGATTTATGCTAATTGTAGAGATGGGCAAAATAGAATCAACTGGCGGCCACATTAAAATTATGCTTGTTATAGAGATTACAGAGATAAAATTAACCAGCGGCCATATTGAATTTATGCTAATTTTAGAGATGGCCAAAATAGAAATTAACCGGCGTCAATATTGGATTTATGCTAATTGTAGAGGTGGCCAAAATAGAATCAACTGGCGGCCACATTAAAATTATGCTAATTATAGAGATGGCCAAAATAGAAATAAACCGGCGGCCATATTGAATTTATGCTAATTATGGAGATGGCCAAAATAGAAATTAACCGGCGGCTATATTGGATTGATCCTAATTGTAGAGATGGCCAAAATAGAATCAACTGGCGGCCACATAAAAATTATGCTTGTTTTAGAGATTACCAAGATGAAATTAACCGGCGGCCATATTGAATTTATGCTAATTGTAGAGATGGCCAAAATAGAAATTAACCGGCGTCAATATTGGATTTATGCTAATTGTAGAGATGGGCAAAATAGAATCAACTGGCGGCCACATTAAAATAATGCTTGTTATAGAGATTGCCAAGATAAAATTAACCAGCGGCCATATTGAATTTATGCTAATTATAGAGATGGACAAAATAGAATCATCTAGCGGCCACATTAAAATTATGCTTGTTATAGAGATTACCAAGATAAAATTAACCGGCGGCCATATTGGAAATATGCTAATTATAGAGATTGCCAAAATAGAAATTAACCGACGGCTATATTGGATTTATCCTAATTGTAGAGATGGCCAAAATAGAATCAACTGGCGGCCACATTAAAATTATGCTTGTTATAGAGATTACCAAGATAAAATTAACCGGCGGCCATATTAAATTTATGCTAATTATAGAGATTGCCAAAATAGAATAAACTGGCGGCCATATTGGAATTATGCTAATTATGGAGATGGCCAAAATAGAAATTAACCGGCGGCCATATTGAATATATGCTAATTATAGAGATGGCCAAAATAGAAATAAACCGGCGACCATATTGAATTTATGCTAATTATAGAGATGGCCAAAATAGAAATTAACCGGCGTCAATATTGGATTTATGCTAATTGTAGAGATGGGCAAAATAGAATCAACTGGCGGCCACATTAAAATTATGCTTGTTATAGAGATTACAGAGATAAAATTAACCAGCGGCCATATTGAATTTATGCTAATTTTAGAGATGGCCAAAATAGAAATTAACCGGCGTCAATATTGGATTTATGCTAATTGTAGAGGTGGCCAAAATAGAATCAACTGGCGGCCACATTAAAATTATGCTAATTATAGAGATGGCCAAAATAGAAATAAACCGGCGGCCATATTGAATTTATGCTAATTATAGAGATTGCCAAAATAGAAATTAACCGGCGGCTATATTGGATTGATCCTAACTGTAGAGATGGCCAAAATAGAATCAACTGGCGGCCACATTAAAATTATGCTTGTTTTAGAGATTACCAAGATAAAACTAACCGGCGGCCATATTGAATTTATGCTAATTGTAGAGATGGCCAAAATAGAAATTAACCGGCGTCAATATTGGATTTATGCTAATTGTAGAGATGGGCAAAATAGAATCAACTAGCGGCCACATTAAAATAATGCTTGTTATAGAGATTGCCAAGATAAAATTAACCAGCGGCCATATTGAATTTATGCTAATTATAGAGATGGACAAAATAGAATCATCTAGCGGCCACATTAAAATTATGCTTGTTATAGAGATTACCAAGATAAAATTAACCGGCGGCCATATTGGAAATATGCTAATTATAGAGATTGCCAAAATAGAAATTAACCGACGGCTATATTGGATTTATCCTAATTGTAGAGATGGCCAAAATAGAATCAACTGGCGGCCACATTAAAATTATGCTTGTTATAGAGATTACTAAGATAAAATTAACCGGCGGCCATATTGGATTTATGCTTATTATAGAGATTGCCAAAATAGAATTAACTGGCGGCCATATTGGAATTATGCTAATTATAGAGATGGCCAAAATAGAAATTAACCGGCGTCTATATTGGATTTATGCTAATTGTAGAGATGGGCAAAATAGAATCAACTGGCGGCCACATTAAAATTATGCTTGTTTTAGAGATTACCAAGATAAAATGAACCGGCGGCCATATTAAATTTATGCTAATTATAGAGATTGCCAAAATAGAATAAACTGGCGGCCATATTGGAATTATGCTAATTATGGAGATGGCCAAAATAAAAATTAACCGGCGGCCATATTGAATTTATGCCAATTATGGAGATGGCCAAAATAGAAATAAACCGGCGGCCATATTGAATTTATGCTAATTATAGAGATGGCCAAATTAGAAATAAACCGGCGGCCGTATGGAATTTATGCTAATTATAGAGATGGCCAAAATAGAATCAACTGGCGGCCACATTAAAATTATGCTTGTTTTAGAGATTACCAAGATAAAATTAACCGGCGGCCATATTGAATTTATGCTAATTGTAGAGATGGCCAAAATAGAAATTAACCGCGGTCAATATTGGATTTATGCTAATTGTAGAGATGGCCAAAATAGAATCAACTGGCGGCCACATTAAAATTATGCTTGTTATAGAGATTGCCAAGATAAAATTAACCAGCGGCCATATTGAATTTATGCTAATTATAGAGATGGCCAAAATAGAAATTAACCGGCGGCCGTATGGAATTTATGCTAATTATAGAGATGGCCAAAATAGAATCAACTGGCGGCCACATTAAAATTATGCTTGTTTTAGAGATTACCAAGATAAAACTAACCGGCGGCCATATTGAATTTATGCTAATTATAGAGATGGCCAAAAGAGAAATTAACCGGCGTCTATATTGGATTTATGCTAATTGTAGAGATGCCCAAAATAGAATTAAGTGGCGGCCACATTAAAATAATGCTTGTTATAGAGATTGCCAAGATAAAATTAACCAGCGGCCATATTGAATTTATGCTAATTATAGAGATGGCCAAAATAGAAATTAACCGGCGGCCATATTGAATTTATGCTTATTATGGAGATGGCCAAAATAGAATCAACTGGCGGCCACATTAAAATTATGCTTGTTATAGAGATTACCAAGATAAAATTAACCGGCGGCCATATTGAATTTATGCTAATTATAGAGATGGCCAAAATAGAAATTAACCGGCGGCCATATTGAATTTATGCTAATTATAGAGATGGCCAAAATAGAAATTAACCGGCGTCAATATTGGATTTATGCTAATTGTAGAGATGGGCAAAATAGAATCAACTGGCGGCCACATTAAAATTATGCTTGTTATAGAGATTACCAAGATAAAATTAACCAGCGGCCATATTGAATTTATGCTAATTATAGAGATGGCCAAAATAGAAATTAACCGGCGGCCATATTGAATTTATGCTAATTATAGAGATGGCCAAAATAGAAATTAACCGGCGGCTATATTGGATTGATCCTAATTGTAGAGATGGCCAAAATAGAATCAACTGGCGGCCACATAAAAATTATGCTTGTTTTAGAGATTACCAAGATAAAACTAACCGGCGGCCATATTGAATTTATGCTAATTGTAGAGATGGCCAAAATAGAAATTAACCGGCGTCAATATTGGATTTATGCTAATTGTAGAGATGGGCAAAATAGAATCAACTGGCGGCCACATTAAAATAATGCTTGTTATAGAGATTGCCAAGATAAAATTAACCAGCGGCCATATTGAATTTATGCTAATTATAGAGATGGACAAAATAGAATCATCTAGCGGCCACATTAAAATTATGCTTGTTATAGAGATTACCAAGATAAAATTAACCGGCGGCCATATTGGAAATATGCTAATTATAGAGATTGCCAAAATAGAAATTAACCGACGGCTATATTGGATTTATGCTAATTGTAGAGATGGCCAAAATAGAATCAACTGGCGGCCACATTAAAATTATGCTTGTTATAGAGATTACCAAGATAAAATTAACCGGCGGCCATATTAAATTTATGCTAATTATAGAGATGGCCAAAATAGAATCAACTGGCGGCCACATTAGAATTATGCTAATTATGGAGATGGCCAAAATAGAAATTAACCGGCGGCCATATTGAATATATGCTAATTATAGAGATGGCCAAAATAGAAATAAACCGGCGACCATATTGAATTTATGCTAATTATAGAGATGGCCAAAATAGAAATTAACCGGCGTCAATATTGGATTTATGCTAATTGTAGAGATGGGCAAAATAGAATCAACTGGCGGCCACATTAAAATTATGCTTGTTATAGAGATTACAGAGATAAAATTAACCAGCGGCCATATTGAATTTATGCTAATTTTAGAGATGGCCAAAATAGAAATTAACCGGCGTCAATATTGGATTTATGCTAATTGTAGAGGTGGCCAAAATAGAATCAACTGGCGGCCACATTAAAATTATGCTAATTATAGAGATGGCCAAAATAGAAATAAACCGGCGGCCATATTGAATTTATGCTAATTATAGAGATTGCCAAAATAGAAATTAACCGGCGGCTATATTGGATTGATCCTAACTGTAGAGATGGCCAAAATAGAATCAACTGGCGGCCACATTAAAATTATGCTTGTTTTAGAGATTACCAAGATAAAACTAACCGGCGGCCATATTGAATTTATGCTAATTGTAGAGATGGCCAAAATAGAAATTAACCGGCGTCAATATTGGATTTATGCTAATTGTAGAGATGGGCAAAATAGAATCAACTAGCGGCCACATTAAAATAATGCTTGTTATAGAGATTGCCAAGATAAAATTAACCAGCGGCCATATTGAATTTATGCTAATTATAGAGATGGACAAAATAGAATCATCTAGCGGCCACATTAAAATTATGCTTGTTATAGAGATTACCAAGATAAAATTAACCGGCGGCCATATTGGAAATATGCTAATTATAGAGATTGCCAAAATAGAAATTAACCGACGGCTATATTGGATTTATCCTAATTGTAGAGATGGCCAAAATAGAATCAACTGGCGGCCACATTAAAATTATGCTTGTTATAGAGATTACCAAGATAAAATTAACCGGCGGCCATATTGAATTTATGCTAATTATAGAGATGGCCAAAATAGAATAAACTGGCGGCCATATTGGAATTATGCTAATTATGGAGATGGCCAAAATAGAAATTAACCGGCGGCCATATTGAATTTATGCTAATTATAGAGATGGCCAAAATAGAAATTAACCGGCGGCCATATTGAATTTATGCTAATTATAGAGATGGCCAAAATAGAAATTAACCGGCGTCAATATTGGATTTATGCTAATTGTAGAGATGGCCAAAATAGAATCAACTGGCGGCCACATTAAAATTATGCTTGTTATAGAGATTACCAAGATAAAATTAACCGGCGGCCATATTGAATTTATGCTAATTATAGAGATGGCCAAAATAGAATAAACTGGCGGCCATATTGGAATTATGCTAATTATAGAGATGGCCAAAATAGAAATTAACCGGCGGCCATATTGAATTTATGCTAATTATAGAGATGGCCAAAATAGAAATAAACCGGCGGCCATATTGAATTTATGCTAATTATAGAGATGGCCAAAATAGAAATTAACCGGCGGCCATATTGAATTTATGCTAATTATAGAGATGGCCAAAATAGAATCAACTGGCGGCCACATTAAAATTATGCTTGTTATAGAGATTACCAAGATAAAATTAACCGGCGGCCATATTGAATTTATGCTAATTATAGAGATGGCCAAAATAGAAATTAACCGGCGGCTATATTGGATTTATGCTAATTGTAGAGATGACCAAAATAGAATCAACTGGCGGCCACAATAAAATTATGCTTGATAAAGAGATGGCCAAAATTGAATTTACCAGCGGCCATATTGAATTTATGCTAATTATAGAGATGGCCAAAATAGAAATTAACCGGCGGCTATATTGGATTTATGCTAATTGTAGAGATGGCCAAAATAGAATCAACTGGCGGCCACATTAAAATTATGCTTGTTATAGAGATTACCAAGATAAAATTAACCGGCGGCCATATTGAATTTATGCTAATTATAGAGATGGCCAAAATAGAAATTAACCGGCGGCCATATTGGATTTATGCTAATTGTAGAGATGGCCAAAATAGAATCAACTGGCGGCCACATTAAAATTATGCTTGTTATAGAGATTACCAAGATAAAATTAACCGGCGGCCATATTGAATTTATGCTAATTATAGAGATGGCCAAAATAGAAATTAACCGGCGGCCATATTGAATTTATGCTAATTATAGAGATGGCCAAAATAGAAATTAACCGGCGGCCATATTAAATTTATGCTAATTATAGAGATGGCCAAAATAGAATCAACTGGCGGCCACATTAAAATTATGCTTGTTATAGAGATTACCAAGATAAAATTAACCGGCGGCCATATTGAATTTATGCTAATTATAGAGATGGCCAAAATAGAAATTAACCGGCGGCTATATTGGATTTATGCTAATTGTAGAGATGGGCAAAATAGAATCAACTGGCGGCCACATTAAAATAATGCTTGTTATAGAGATTGCCAAGATAAAATTAACCAGCGGCCATATTGAATTTATGCTAATTATAGAGATGGACAAAATAGAAATTAACCGGCGGCCGTATGGAATTTATGGTAGTTATAGAGATGGCCAAAAAAGAAATTAACCGGCGTCTATATTGGATTTATGCCAATTATAGAGATGGCCAAAATAGAATCATCTAGCGGCCACATTAAAATTATGCTTGTTATAGAGATTACCAAAATAAAATTAACCAGCGGCCATATTGAATTTATGCTAGTTATAGAGATGGCCAAAATAGAAATTAACCGGCGGCCATATTGAATTTATGCTAATTATAGAGATGGCCAAAATAGAATCAACTGGCGGCCACATTAAAATTATGCTTGTTATAGAGATTACCAAGATAAAATTAACCGGCGGCCATATTGAATTTATGCTAATTGTAGAGATGGCCAAAATAGAAATTAACCGGCGTCAATATTGGATTTATGCTAATTGTAGAGATGGCCAAAATAGAATCAACTGGCGGCCACATTAAAATTATGCTTGTTTTAGAGATTACCAAGATAAAATTAACCGGCGGCCATATTGAATTTATGCTAATTATAGAGATGGCCAAAATAGAAATTAACCGGCGTCAATATTGGATTTATGCTAATTGTAGAGATGGCCAAAATAGAAATAAACCGGCGGCCATATTGAATTTATGCTATTTATAGAGATGGCCAAAATACAAATTAACCGGCGTCAATATTGGATTTATGCTAATTGTAGAGATGGGCAAAATAAAATCAACTGGCGGCCACATTAAAATTATGCTTGTTATAGAGATTACCAAGATAAAATTAACCAGCGGCCATATTGAATTTATGCTAATTATGGAGATGGCCAAAATAGAAATTAATCGGCGGCCATATTGAATTTATGCTACTTATAGAGATGGCCAAAATAGAAATTATCCGGCGACCATATTGAATTTTTGCTAATTATAGAGACTTCCAAATAAGAATTAACCGGCCGCCATACTGGAATTATGCTAATTGTAGAGATGGCCAAAGTAGAACCAACTGGCGGCCACATTAAAATTATGTTTGTTTTAGAGATTACCAAGATAAAATTAACCGGCGACCATATTGAATTTATGCTAATTTTAGAGATGGCCAAAATAGAAATTAACCGGCGGCCATATGGAATTTATGCTAATTATTGAGATGGCTAAATTAGAAATTAACCGGCGGCCATATTGAATTTATGCTAATTATAGAGACTTCCAAATAAGAATTAACCGGCCGCCATACTGGAATTATGCTAATTGTAGAGATGGCCAAAACAGAATAAATTAGCGGCCATATTAAAATTATGCTTGTTATAGAGATTCCCAAGGTAAAATTAACCGGCGGCCATATTCAATTCATGCTATTTATAGAGATGGCCAAAATAGAAATTAACCGGCGGCCATATTGAATTTATGCTAATTATAGAGATGGCTAAAATAGAAATTAACCGGCGTCAATATTGGATTTATGCCAATTGTAGAGATGGGCAAAATAGAATCAACTGGCGGCCACATTAAAATTATGCTTGTTATAGAGATTGCCAAGATAAAATAACCGGCGGCCATATTGAATTTATGCTAATTATAGAGATGGCCAAAATAGAAATTAACCGGCGTCAATATTGGATTTATGCTAATTGTAGAGATGGCCAAAATAGAATCAACTGGCGGCCACATTAAAATTATGCTTGTTTTAGAGATTACCAAGATAAAATTAACCGGCGGCCATATTAAATTTATGCTAATTATAGAGATTGCCAAAATAGAATAAACTGGCGGCCATATTGGAATTATGCTAATTATGGAGATGGCCAAAATAGAAATTAACCGGCGGCCATATTGAATTTATGCTAATTATAGAGATGGCCAAAATAGAAATAAACCGGCGGCTATATTGGATTTATGCCAATTATAGAGATGGCCAAAATAGAATCATCTAGCGGCCACATTAAAATTATGCTTGTTATAGAGATTACCAAAATAAAATTAACCAGCGGCCATATTGAATTTATGCTAGTTATAGAGATGGCCAAAAAAGAAATTAACCGGCGTCTATATTGGATTTATGCCAATTATAGAGATGGCCAAAATAGAATCATCTAGCGGTCACATTAAAATTATGCTTGTTATAGAGATTACCAAAATAAAATTAACCAGCGGCCATATTGAATTTATGCTAATTTTAGAGATGGCCAAAATAGAAATTAACCGGCGTCAATATTGGATTTATGCTAATTGTAGAGATGGCCAAAATAGAATCAACTGGCGGCCACATTAAAATTATGCTTGTTTTAGAGATTACCAAGATAAAATTAACCGGCGGCCATATTGAATTTATGCTAATTGTAGAGATGGCCAAAATAGAAATTAACCGGCGTCAATATTGGATTTATGCTAATTGTAGAGATGGCCAAAATAGAAATAAACCGGCGGCCATATTGAATTTATGCTATTTATAGAGATGGCCAAAATACAAATTAACCGGCGTCAATATTGGATTTATGCTAATTGTAGAGATGGGCAAAATAAAATCAACTGGCGGCCACATTAAAATTATGCTTGTTATAGAGATTACCAAGATAAAATTAACCAGCGGCCATATTGAATTTATGCTAATTATGGAGATGGCCAAAATAGAAATTAACCGGCGGCCATATTGAATTTATGCTACTTATAGAGATGGCCAAAATAGAAATTATCCGGCGACCATATTGAATTTTTGCTAATTATAGAGACTTCCAAATAAGAATTAACCGGCCGCCATACTGGAATTATGCTAATTGTAGAGATGGCCAAAGTAGAACCAACTGGCGGCCACATTAAAATTATGTTTGTTTTAGAGATTACCAAGATAAAACTAACCGGCGACCATATTGAATTTATGCTAATTTTAGAGATGGCCAAAATAGAAATTAACCGGCGGCCATATGGAATTTATGCTAATTATTGAGATGGCTAAATTAGAAATTAACCGGCGGCCATATTGAATTTATGCTAATTATAGAGACTTCCAAATAAGAATTAACCGGCCGCCATACTGGAATTATGCTAATTGTAGAGATGGCCAAAACAGAATAAATTAGCGGCCATATTAAAATTATGCTTGTTATAGAGATTCCCAAGGTAAAATTAACCGGCGGCCATATTGAATTCATGCTATTTATAGAGATGGCCAAAATAGAAATTAACCGGCGGCCATATTGAATTTATGCTAATTATAGAGATGGCTAAAATAGAAATTAACCGGCGTCAATATTGGATTTATGCCAATTGTAGAGATGGGCAAAATAGAATCAACTGGCGGCCACATTAAAATTATGCTTGTTATAGAGATTGCCAAGATAAAATTAACCGGCGGCCATATTGAATTTATGCTAATTATAGAGATGGCCAAAATAGAAATTAACCGGCGTCAATATTGGATTTATGCTAATTGTAGAGATGGCCAAAATAGAATCAACTGGCGGCCACATTAAAATTATGCTTGTTTTAGAGATTACCAAGATAAAATTAACCGGCGGCCATATTAAATTTATGCTAATTATAGAGATTGCCAAAATAGAATAAACTGGCGGCCATATTGGAATTATGCTAATTATGGAGATGGCCAAAATAGAAATTAACCGGCGGCCATATTGAATTTATGCTAATTATAGAGATGGCCAAAATAGAAATAAACCGGCGGCTATATTGGATTTATGCTAATTATAGAGATTGCCAAAATAGAAATTAACCGGCGGCTATATTGGATTTATCCTAATTGTAGAGATGGCCAAAATAGAATCAACTGGCGGCCACATTAAAATTATACTTGTTATAGAGCTTACCAAGATAAAATTAACCGGCGGCCATATTAAATTTATGCTAATTATAGAGATGGCCAAAATAGAAATTAACCGGCGGCCATATTGAATTTATGCTAATTATAGAGATGGCCAAAATAGAAATAAACCGGCGGCCATATTAAATTTATGCTAATTATAGAGATGGCCAAAATACAAATTAACCGGCGTCAATATTGGATTTATACTAATTGTAGAGATGGCCAAAATAGAATCAACTGGCGGCCACATTAAAATTATGCCTGATATAGAGATTACCAAGATAAAATTAACCAGCGGCCATATTGAATTTATGCTAATTATGGAGATGGCCAAAATAGAAATTAACCGGCGGCCATATTGAATTTATGCTACTTATAGAGATGGCCAAAATAGAAATTATCCGGCGACCATATTGAATTTTTGCTAATTATAGAGACTTCCAAATAAGAATTAACCGGCCGCCATACTGGAATTATGCTAATTGTAGAGATGGCCAAAGTAGAACCAACTGGCGGCCACATTAAAATTATGTTTGTTTTAGAGATTACCAAGATAAAACTAACCGGCGACCATATTGAATTTATGCTAATTTTAGAGATGGCCAAAATAGAAATTAACCGGCGGCCATATGGAATTTATGCTAATTATTGAGATGGCTAAATTAGAAATTAACCGGCGGCCATATTGAATTTATGCTAATTATAGAGACTTCCAAATAAGAATTAACCGGCCGCCATACTGGAATTATGCTAATTGTAGAGATGGCCAAAACAGAATAAATTAGCGGCCATATTAAAATTATGCTTGTTATAGAGATTCCCAAGGTAAAATTAAGCGGCGGCCATATTGAATTCATGCTATTTATAGAGATGGCCAAAATAGAAATTAACCGGCGGCCATATTGAATTTATGCTACTTATAGAGATGGCCAAAATAGAAATTATCCGGCGTCAATATTGGATTTATGCCAATTGTAGAGATGGGCAAAATAGAATCAACTGGCGGCCACATTAAAATTATGCTTGTTATAGAGATTGCCAAGATAAAATTAACCGGCGGCCATATTGAATTTATGCTAATTATAGAGATGGCCAAAATAGAAATTAACCGGCGTCAATATTGGATTTATGCTAATTGTAGAGATGGCCAAAATAGAGTCAACTGGCGGCCACATTAAAATTATGCTTGTTATAGAGATTACCAAGATAAAATTAACAGGTGGCCATATTGAATTTATGCTAATTATAGAGATGGCCAAAATAGAAATTAACCGGCGGCCATATGGAATTTATGCTAATTATAGAGATGGCTAAAATAGAAATTAACCGGCGTCAATATTGGATTTATGCTAATTGTAGAGATGGGCAAAATAGAATTAACTGGCGGCCATATTGAATTTATGCTACTTATAGAGATGGCCAAAATAGAAACTATCCGGCGACGATATTGAAATTTGCTAAATATAGAGATGGCCAAAATAGAAATTTACCGGCGGCCATATTGAATTTATGCTAATTATAGAGATGGCTAAAAAAGAAATTAACCGGCGTCTATATTGGATTTATGCTAATTGTAGAGATGGCCAAAATAGAGTCAACTGGCGGCCACATTAAAATTATGCTTGTTATAGAGATTACCAAGATAAAATTAATAGGTGGCCATATTGAATTTATGCTAATTATAGAGATGGCCAAAATAGAAATTAACCGGCGGCCATATTGAATTTATGCTAATTATAGAGATGGCCAAAATAGAAATTAACCGGCGTCTATATTGGATTTATGCTAATTGTAGAGATAGGCAAAATAGAATCAACTGGCGGCCACATTAAAATTATGCTCTTTATAGAGATTACCAAGATAGAATAAACTGGCGGCCATATTAAAATTATGCTTATTATAGAGATGGCCAAAATAGAAATTAACCGGCGGCCATATTGGATTTATTGTATTTATATAGATTACCAGAATGAAATTCGAATTATGCTAATTATAGAGATGGCCAAAATATAATTAACCGGTGGCCATATTGGGATTTATTGTATTTATATAGATTACTAGAATGAAAATCGAATTATGCTAATTATAGAGATGGCCAAAATAGAATTAATCGGCGGCTATATTGGATTTATGCTATTTATAGAGATGGCCAAAATAGAATCAACTGGCGGCCACATTGATAATATGGTATTGTTTTGATGATTTGTATAAATCATTTCGATTCTACAGCATTGGTATCGTATTATTAGTATAGAGAAAGAAAAAATCGAACTCGATTCTACCGTTTTGATTTTTTATTTCGATATCTATTCTATTGTAATGATATTTTGTTATTAGATCTATGCTTGTTTATAGAGATAGAAGTATAGAAGT
>JAWDGP010007644.1:0-7500 GCA_033675545.1 Elysia crispata
CTCCTTAGAGATGTTGAATATTTTAGTCGCCTCGATCTTAAGTCAGACTGCCATCAAATTTCGATAAGGGAAGACCATAAGCCTTACACGACCTTTACTTTAGGTCCCCTTGGGTTTGGAGAGTACAATAGGCTCGCATTTGAGCTTTTCAACAGTCCGGGTAATTTCAGATAGTGATGGAAGATTGCTTTTCGGATTTAAATTTTCCTATTATGTACATTTATATAGATGACGTATTTATTTTCTGCGAAACCCCAGAAAAGCATCTGGAACGATTTAGGCTGGTTTTCCAACGTCTTAGACCTTGTGGCCTGAAATTGTCTTTTAAAAAGTATGCTTTCACTCAAAGTCAGGTTAGTTTTCTCGACACACAATATCAGCTCATGGCGTGAGACGTGACCCCGAGAAAATTGTCAAAGTTAAAGATTGGCCTTCTCCTCGAAACTGTTCAAAGCTTCGCTCATTTCTTGGTTTTGCTGGTTATTACAGAAAATGTGTAGAGAAGTATTCGGAAATTGCTAGACCACTCAATAGTCAACTGCCACCCACTCGAAAGAAGAACGATTAGGGGCCATCTGAAGTGACTAAATGGAAAATGGGAAGATAAACATGAACAAAGTTTTCAGTGCTTGAAGAATCTCATGTGTACTGCACTATTATTGACTTCTATCGATTTCACAAAGCTGTTCGAGCTTCACATAGACGCCTCCAACGTAGGTTTAGGAGCAAATAATAGATGGTGCAGAGAAAGTCATTGCCTACGCGAGCAGATCTCTGTCCAAATCAGAGGAGCGTTATACAGCGCACAAGTTGGAATTTTTGTGTTTAAAATGGAGCGTTTGTGAAAAATTCAATGATTATCTGTGGTGAGATTCAAAGTTTCTAGTAATCCTTTGACTTATGTGCCGACTAGAGCCAAGCTTAACGCAAGGGGTCATCGCTGGTTGGCAGCTCTCGCCGCCTTTGACTTTGAGATAGAGTACACACCCGGTGTATCTAATCAGGATGCTGACGCTCTATCGCGCCTTCCATGTGTTCGAATCGACAAAAGCCATGTGTTCGGTGGACTGCAACCATGGCCGTCTTTGCTGATGATACAGAAGAAGAAACTTCTCCTTTTTCCCACATTTCATTAACGGAGCTGAGACAAGCTCAAAAGGTGGAAGAAATTCTGGGTGTATGGATGACTGCCATGAGAAAAAGAGAGTGCCCTATCCTTTAAACGATCCCAAATCCTGCAAAACACGGCATCATGAAGAAAAATTGGCAGAAATTCTGTTTCTGTCGTGGACTACTGCACCGTAAGGTCGAAGATGAAAAACCTCAGCTCGTCCCACCTGCCAAATATATACCTATAGTGTGTAAGGCACTTCGTGATGATATGGGTCATCAGGGGTACGAGAAGACCTTGAGTGCTTCTTCTGGCCAGGAATGTCCAAAGATTAGAGAGTTGGGTTGCTGTTTAAGATTTAAGGGAAAACCAGATAGAGCCCCATTGGTAGCAAATTCAAACATCAGAACCATTAGAACTAGTTTGTACCGACTTTCTCAAGGTTGATTTTGCCCAAAATTCTGGTCAACACGGGTCATTTCACTAGATTCGCTATGGCAGTACCAACACGAAACATCTCAGCAAAGACAACAGTCGAAGCTCTCTTGCCCTTCGTCAAAAACTTCGGCATCCCGAAACGGTTACATGCTAATCAAGGCGACACTCTGTCAATTGTTAGGTGTAGAGAAGTCCAGGACTACATCATTTCATCCAATGGGAAATGGGAGCTGCGAGCGGATGAACCAAACGCTCATCAGTGTGCTCGGCGCACCCTTCCTGAGCATAAGAAAAAGGATTGGACATCCCACATTGGCATGTTGGTTGTCGCATATAAAAGTAATAAGAGCGATTCTTCAGGATTCTCGCCGTATTTTCTGATGTTTGGGAAGAACCGAGGCTCCCTGTTGATAACATGTTTCCTCTTTTCTCAGAGTCTAGAGGTGATTACATCACAGGTGTAAAGAAAGCTGTAGAATGGGCATGGGCTAAGGCCTCGGAGAATAGTGCTTAAGCAAAGGAAAGTCAGAATAAATCATAATGATAAACGTGTGAGAGGAGCAACCCTCATTGTTAGCGTCAAAGTCTAAGTTGGGAATTTCTCTTTTGAGGGTCCTCATATTAAGCTCCAGGATAAATGGAGTGACGACATTTTTGTTGTGACAGAGCAACCAGATTCAAGAACGCCAGTCTTTGTCGTCGAGCCTGTGACTGGAGGGAGAAAGCGAACTCTACATAGAAATCTATTATTGGTAAAGGCATAAAATTGTACTCAATCATCCCCAGCAGTCATGAGTTTCGTGTGCAAAAGTTGGAACGGAAACGCTTGGGAAATCCCTGGCGTCAAAATCCGATGAATCAGCTGAATTACGCATTATATACGTCAGTAGGAGGATCGTACCCACCTAAAGACGGTACCAGAATTGGTCTCAAGTCCCCATCCTTCCATATGAGTCACCGATGACGCCCATAATTAAATTGTGCATCATATACTAATTTTAGAGTGGAATCCAAAACGTAGTAGGTCCTCCGTAAATTACATAAAAAAGGGGGTAAATCTCAAACTAACTTTACATCCGACCATCTAACGAACGACCGTCAGTTCGACCAACATCCAGAGGCAATCGGCGCTGGGGGTAAATCCAATTATGATGTAGCATACATATACTTAGTGATCTGGATCTCGTAGCATCTTTTTATTTAGATAATTCATTGCAGATATCGATAAGATGTTAAATCAAACGCTGGAGGAGTTTCCCTTCCTCCGACATTTATGCGAACTAGTGGCTTTTATTTATTTGATTAAAAGTCTATAAAAATATTCCGTTAGAGTTTGATCCGTGAGTAAAACAGTTGACGAAGTTCTGACTTTGATGTTATGCATTTTATATTGTTTTACTCGTTCTCATAGCTTTAGATGACCTGGACACTGAGTTCATTCTTAGACCTGTAAAGCGCTGTAGTTCGTGTATAGAACATAGGCATTAGCTTCTGAGAGAGAGAGAGAGAGAGAGAGAGAGAGAGAGAGAGAGAGAGAGAGTATGAGACGGAGAAATAGTATTCTAGATCTAGTGACAATCAGTTTAAATCATGAAAGACAAAATGCGAGTGACAAGTTGATAGGAAGGATTAATTTGAATCCATGTATCTCTATGGTTCCTTGTTAACAATTAGCCGATTTTGTCGATATCTTAGAAATAAAACAGTGCAAAAAAAAAAAAAAGCAGAAGTGGTGTTTATTTCCGCAAGAAAAGGCGACGTAACAGTTGTTTTCCATGGCGCTTTTGTCTTTATACTGGAAGGAGTAACAAAAAGCAAACGTTTTTTTTTTTTACATTTGATATTACAGAATAACAAAACCTTTTTTTTTTAATTTTGAAGCTTCACCCACTTTGAAAATTATAAACCTCTGAGGACAGTCTTTTAATGTTATTTTGTTTCAACATAACAAATCTGGACAAAATTTTCATGAATTAATTGTAATAAAAATATAATGAAGTTTCGATAGCGCCTTTAGTCTTAATGTATAACTTTTCTTTTAATTCCGCATGGGACATTGATATTGGCTGATCAAAACTCAGTTAACTTCATCACTGTACAGTAAATGGTTTCGGAGGAGTTAGCGAAAAAAGAAATGACAGCTGCCTTTAGGATTAAATATAATTATATGCATAGAGAGGATAGATGAAGAGGTGGAAAAAAGAGAGAGAAAGGGGGAGAGAGAGAGCAAGAGAGAGAGAAGGAGTGAGAGAGAGAAAGAGAGAGAGAAAGAGAGAGAGAGAAAGAGTGAGAGAGAGAAAGAGAGAGAGAGAGAGAGAGAGAGAAAGAGAGAGAGAGGAGGGCAACTAACAATAGGAATTGCCCAAGAGAAACATACACAAGAAATGCAAGCATCAGTTGCGGGATTAAACTGTCTTGTCATCGTAACGGAGCGTTGTACAAGAACAGCATCAATAGCAGCAGTCATAACTACTACAACAACATCAATAGCAGCAGTTATAACTACTACCACTACTACAACAACAACAACACCGATGCCCCAAGATTTGAGATGCCTGGTCCATCACAAGAGTGGGAATCTGTGGAGTTTCGTCACTTAAGTCATCTTAACGAAGGGGTATTGAATTTAGGACCAACAGCCAACATGTAAAGATTTTATCAAATGAAACAGTATAAGTACGAATTGAAAAAAAAAAAAAAAACACCAACAAAAAAGACAAAAACAAAAAAAGAAAAAAAGGTAAGAAAAGGAACCTAAAAATACTGATCATCCGGATCAGATAAAACAGTAATGAAAATGACACGCGGAAAAACAACAAGCACAACATTAACAACAGCAACAAAAACAATGACAACAACAACAACAACAACAACAACAACAACAACAACAACAACAACAACAACAATAACAACAACGAAACAAAGCCAACTACAATAGAATCTCGAAACCCTTAATTATCTTTGAGGCTTAATTTATTAAAAAAACAGAACTATTTTATTTTGATCTCTCTTTCTCTCTCTTCTTCTCTCTCCCTTTCTCTCTCACACTCTTTCTCTCTATCTCTCTCCCTCTCTCTCTAACTCTCTCCATCTCTCTCTCACTCTCTCTCTCTTTCCCTCTCTTTCTCTGAGTTTACCCAGAGAAATGAAAAGCGTCGTCAAAAAGAAGGGATGGCTTTGAGATCGGACAACTATTTTACAATGGATTAAAAAAAAAGACAAATTGAAATATAATTTAATTCAATAGTTAAGAAATTTTAATATCAACACATTTGGCAAATCGAAATTTTTTTAACTCTATTCTTTGAGTAGTTTAACTTGTCTGTAAGAGGCAGTCAAGGTCAGAGGGAAAAAGAAACAAACCCTCAGGCTTGTTGACAATGTGAACAAATTCACTTGAAGCCACAAAGGACAGCTATTTCAAGTCAATTAGTTATGGCATAGAGTTACATATCTTAGAACTCATCCAAATAAGAAAGAAGGTTTTAACTGATTTTTCTAAAAATTGAAAGATTCATCCCACTATGTATCATAACATAAAAATATTTTTTATTTAATTAAAAATATGTAAGAAGTGCAGTTTATAGTTAAATTTCAGGGCTTTCGGCCTTTTTAAAATGAACTTGATAAACACAGCTATGAGAAAATGCACAGCAGTTAAACCGCATGAAGAAAGAATGTCACTGTTTACTTATATGAATCAGGAGAGCTTGAACTTTGCCTGGCAAGGCAACTTCGCCAGGAACTGGCCCCAAGCCCTAACGGTGTTAAGACCCGTAAAACGGTCAAGGTCCACATACTATGGCGGCTCGCGCCCGTCGTCATTTATGCTTTGGGTCTGATGTGGCTCCTCCCATAAAACACCGGGATGCACACTTGTGTGCATCACTTTGGTGCTTGGATGCTGGCAGGGAAGTTTTGTCGTGGGTCGTGTGATAAGCACAACCTGCTCAGAGGTACCGGCGACTTGGGTACTTCGTCGATGTGGTGTCGGTGGGCCGGCTATCCTGAGAGTGTCTATATGGCGGAGGTTCAGAGCTGAAACCCTTCACCCCCTGCAATCTTTTGACATGTCTCCTTTTATAGGAAATTGGGATATCTTTCTTTACTGGAAGATGTTTTTTTTTCCTTTCAAAGGGGCGTTATCCATGAAATATGCAACACCCTCATTATTTATTATCTTCCATCGGAGAGGTGTTCCACTTTTCACTGTTCCATTATTCCACTAACGCACTGTCCACTTGTGACTGGCACGTCATATATCTGCTTAACAATACTAAAATCGTGATATACTCTGCTACGGTGAGACTGTAAGTAAAATAGTAACACATAGATATAAATACTTAGTAATAAACTGGTAGAGACATAAAGATAAAACTAATGTATCACATGAGAATGAGAAATGAAAAGGTTAAAAAATGAAAGAGAACAAAGGAAGTGAAACATACAAATAGACATAAAGGTAATGTATTGACGTAGACTCAAACAAAGGAAAAAATGGAGGAAGAGACGAAAAAAAAACGAAAGAGCAAAAGACTGAGAGAGAAAGTGAAAGACTAAGAACGAGAGAGATGAGAAAGAAATAGCGAAATACAGTTAAAAAGAAAAAAAAATCATAATATGCCGATTTAGACAGAGGCATAACGATGTGAAAAATATAGAAAGAGAGAGAAATGAGTCAAACAGGAGAGAGAAAGAGAGACACACAGACACACACACACAGAGACAGAGACAGAGAGGGATAAAAACAAAAAGATGCAGTCAAAAATAGGAAACAGAAAGAGAATATGTAAAAGGAAGAACGAGAAAGAAAGAAAAAATTGAGAGAGAGACATAGAGAGACACAGAGAGACAGAGAGAGAGAGAGAGAGAGAGAAAGAGAGAGAGAGGGGGGGGGGGAGAGGGAGGGAGGGAGGTAAGAACGAAAAAAAAAAAAACCAACAAAAGAGACAAAGTTGTAGAATGCACATAGATCTCTTAATTCAAGTAGAAAATTAAATAAGCACCCACATGTTGAATGAGAAAAATTAGAGACACAATCATAGGCTAAAATACGTAACGGCCAATGCATCAGAAAATGAGAGACGAGCGATGAAAATATTAGTGACAAAGAAAAATAGTGAGAGAATGAGAGAGAGAGAGAGAGAGAGAGAGAGAGAGAGAGAGAGAGAGAGAGAGAGAGAGAGAGAGAGAGAGAGAGAGAGAGAGAGAGAGAGAGAGAGAGAGAGAGAGAGAGAGAGAGAAAATGGAATGAAAATTAATTGGAAAAAAAAAAAGAAGTCAGGACGTACAGGAATTGAGATAGTTTAAGTTATATTCAAACTTAAAGACCATAAGGGATAGAAAGAGAGAGAAGAGAGAGAGAGAGAGAGAGAGAGAGAGAGAGAGAGAGAGAGAGAGAGAGAGAGAGAGAGAGAGAGAGAGAGAGAAAGAATTCGAGCGAGGGAGAGAGGAGAAGATAGTCTTACAGAAAGAAAGCTAGATTGAAAGAAGAGAACCAAGAGGAATAGAAAGAAATAGTCTCGCGATTTAATCGCTCAGTAAGCACATGAACTCTTTTAAATACGTGTAGGAATCTAATTACGCCTTACGTATAGAGGGAAGTAACTGGTGAAATGCAAAATTTACGACAACTCATGTGTAAACATTTTGAAAAGAAAATACATAAACAATGCGTCTTTTTTTGTATGCCTGTGTCGTAAATTATATTAGTTTGAAACATTAGGTTAATAAATGCACATAAATCTTTTAAATTAAGTAGAAAAACTTAAAAAACAATTTTAATTATAACGATCTCAGTCATAATTTTATACAAAGATTATAATCTGTACGTTTAAAGTCATTCGTATTATGTATTTTAGATGTAGGCATTTGGGCGGTGGTGGGGAATAAAATTTTGAAAACTTTTATTTTGGGCTCCACGTGTTGCAAAGAGAAAAATTAGAGACACA
>JAWDGP010007645.1:0-16613 GCA_033675545.1 Elysia crispata
GTATTCCAAACTGAAAAATCAAACTCTTCAAAAGTCTAAATGGAAAGTGACAGTAAAAAAAGTGCTTGAAAAGAGATGAATTTTGGTGAAAAAAATTTTTTAAAAAATCCGTTGATAAATAAATTTTTTTCATGGATTTTTTTATTTTTTTGAACTTTTTTTTTTGGAATTTAACGCGATCTTTGCGACACAATCAGGCGAGGTACGCCAAGTTCACCATACAAAAAAAGTGCAACGACAAAAAAAGCAGACAGACTGTTGATAATTTAGTAAATTTAATCTTCATTTATTGTACTTCCCCAAAATACAACTTCAATAGATAGAATCATACATTTCTCAAGTTACACTCACTTGAATTCTCATTTTTTTTTACATTTTGCAAATAAAGCAACTAGGAAAAAAAATAATAAAATGCAAAAAACTCCATTTTTTCAGGTCAGATAATTCGGGTTCTTTGTGCTCCCTAGAATTCTTGTAATAAAAAAAAAAAAAAAGCATAACAACAATATAACATAGATTAAAGTCTAATTTTTTTGAAAAAAAGACCCCCAGGTTTATATCACTTTCTGAAATAGGTTGCATTTAAATACCATAAATTGTATAGATTTGCGATTTTAAAAATTCACCGAAAAATCGATAAAAGTGACGATTTCAATTGGCCATAACATCTTTGTTTTATCAAAACCAAATTTCAAAGTATTATATATCAAAATAAAGGGCATATGATATAAGCTAAAGCTATAAGGAGAATATAGTTTCATAAACAGCATTGAAACTTAAAAATTAGTAGAGTTAATGTCACTGCATAAGAAATTGGCAATTTCGAAAATTTACTGAAAACCACTAAAAAATGACAATTTTAAAATCTGTCAGTAAAAATCTTTGTTTATCGATCCAAATTACAATCTTTATATGTTATTCAAAATAAAGGGCATGATTCAAGCAGTAAGAATATATTGTATCAGAATTAGCATTCTACTAAAGGTAATTGAGAAAGAAAATGCTTTACAAGATCTGTACAACATAAGAAAAATGCAATTTAAATAATCAACCGCACCCAAAAAATCAAATGCCATTTCCAATGAGTAGTATGTTGACCTTCTTCTCTAGTATCATCATTCACTTGATTTAAACTGTAATAAGAAAATTATGTAAATTATTTTCTTTTGAGACAAAAAGCAGATTAATCCCTTATATTATCAAATATTAAGCCAAAACATTTAATTTATAGTATAGAAGCTAGGCCTGTACAGTTTATGTTACATTTCTAGGTGCGTCTTTTTTTCTTAAGTGGGGACACACTATCATAGCCAAGAGCTACAACTAGGGATTTATAATAAGCCTGCTAATAAGCCGAGCCTTTTTCGGGAATCCCACCATCTGGTGTGGTGAGATTCCCTGGGTCGGTCGCTACCCCCCCTGACCGTACCGCTTTCACTCGTCCTCTTGAGAGAATCTTCTTTGGGAACAGCTTTTCAAACCATGTTGCAACCTGAAATATGTGGGAGGGGCCAAAGAGAAGGGAACAATTCTTAAATATCATTTTTAAAATTAATAAAAATAGATTGATGAAATTTTTCTTCCTTTTTTTTTTTAGTCACAGAATCCACAATGTGTCAGTTTTTTTTTATCTTATTTTACACATGCATGTGATTACAGGATTAAACATAAATATAAAAAAAGGCTTTTGAATTTTATTTTGAAGACTCCAATAGAATTATGATCCTGCTATTTAAAAGACCAATTTACGAAATTTGGAGTACACCAAAGCACATTAAGCATTTTCAACACTTCCATTATTCCAACAAAAAAAAATATTTGCACATTTAAGAAACTTACCTCATCCCAAGTGGCGCTCCCTTGCTCCCTCAAATGGAATAGCTGAACAAGGACCTGGTTGTTGAGTAGCGGCAGAGAAGGTAGAGCTGGTCTTCTGCCTCTCCCACACATAAGGAAATGATCCTTCATCCCTCGGAAGTTATCATCATCTGTTGTAAAATAAATGTTGATGATAAATAAAAGCTATTTAAAACCTGTAATGAAGGTGCTTTATAAACCAAAAGCAAAACCACCATTCCACCAAAAAAAAGTTTTTAAAAAATTTAATAAAATACAATGTAATTACAATAATACAATGTAAACATATGTAGTAGTAGTAGTAGTAGTAGTAGTAGTAGTAATAATAATAATAATAATAATAATAATAATAATAATAATAATAATAATAATAATAATAATAATAATGATAATAATGATAATAATTAAAAAAAAAAAAAACCTTCCCAAGATGTGACTGTGAACAATGATCTAGAGGCCAGACATGTGTACTTAAATTGTCTTGTACTTTCTTTTAAAGCAAATTGCATCCTATGACAAAATTATAGAAAAGTCTCATAAAATCATTTACAGATATATGATCGAAAATTGCTTTTGTTTTTAGTTACTGTCCAGACCATCCTTGATCTACAGACTACAGTACAAGTACAACTGTCAATTTCAGATTCTCGTAGATCTAAGCATTATGTACTACAATCTTGACTAAAACATTAGTGTTAGTACTTCTGCCTTGTGATAAAATAAGATTTACTGTGAGAGAGAGAGAGAGAGAGAGAGAGAGAGAGAGAGAGAGAGAGAGAGAGAGAGAGAGAGAGAGAGAGAGAGAGAGAGAGAGAGAGAGAGAGAGAGAGAGAGAGAGTGCCGAAAAACAACTCTAAGGCAAATACACACCTGGTAGCTATAGCAGAGGTAAAAGACACAGTAAAAAATCTGCAAACAATTTTCAAAGAGCTAAAAAACCAAATACATGCATTACAAAACTTCGCACAGAGACAGAAGAGATTGTTGTCTTCCTCTTTGGAGACTATGCTTTCTTGTCCTATGGCATTTCAGGAGCGACAGTAAAATAAGATTTACTGTGTCTGTTTTAATATTGAATCAAATTAGATCTATAGATATTTGATTCATATCAAAACGTAAACACTTAACAAACGCAAAAGAGCTGTCTACAAATTTTACAGAAATGCAGAAGTTAGACCTATTTTTAGAACCATTGCACAGGAGAGCCGATAGAAAATAATATTCTCGTGACGTCATAAGGTCAGCGAAGGTAAAGTAGTGAAGGTCACTCTTGAATGAGAGTGTGGCTGTTCCGTTTACCGACAAACAGTCAATAAGAAAATAAAATAGTTCTTATTACACATATATTAGCCAATATAATTAAATCAATTTATGTAAAGAAATAAAGTAGTATTAACTCACATAAAATGTCCTCCACATTGAGTGTTTGGGGATGCGAAGTGCGTTCTGCGATGGGTTCTCCACACATGCCGGACTGAGTCTGTTGACTAGACTGACCCGCCGTCATTTTCGGGTCTCGGCAAGGGCTAAAATGGGTCTAAGTGTCTGCGTTTGAACTCTTTTCGCTGCATCCACAGGTTACACAATCAAATGATGTTTGTGAATTCTTTTAGAAAAATGGATGGCCTTCCTTTTGGTACTACACAAGCCGGGAAATGTTCCTTGAAACCATTAAAAATTCTAAATTTTCGTCTTCTTCTCGAAGTTTCTTATTCTTCTTCACGGCGTGCCTCGTTGTGTGTGGTATCAAAAGAAAGCAGAATTACTGCCCTTTAATGTGTTTCAAACCGTATAAAAATATCTTTCTTGTGGTAAGAGCGATAGTCATTTGAAGAGAGCTAGGTCGGATTGGCCGAGCTCGGCGCTGCCGCGAATCGGACAATAATTTACAAAACACTGACATCTTTCACACGCTCTTTAATAGACCTATCGGATATTTTTTCATGCCAAAGTTATATAAAAGAAAAGACGATAAATAACACAACATTTTGATATGGTTTTTATTGAAAAAATATTATTAATGACGATAACACAACACTTAAAAAAAAGGGTAGATCTACGTTTCTCATGCCCGGCCGACCATTTTCCAGTCGGCTAACAGCTCAGTTTGGAATACCTAGTACTAGATATGTTCACATATCGAGGGTCGCAACGTAAACTATCGTAAGCCGAATTTTTTTTCAGAAATCGAGATTTTTCGGCAAAATACAGACAATTACCATGCGCATGTTGTGACAAAACCTCTGAGTCATATCATTAATTATGACCTCGTAATTACAATTAATTAAAATATCGTATCTTGAGCTCCGTGAAAATCCACAACGTATACTATCGTAATTTGACTTACTATAGTATACTTGAGATATTTTAGCTCATAACTCGAGATAAGATAATATGCGGCTGTAAAATTCTGAAATTAACTTTTCTGATTAATTTAGAAAATAATTATAATAGAGCTGTTGGTAATTGCAATTGCATACTGGAGATCTATATTGCTTATGAACTGTATTTTTGTAAGCCAGTCTTATTCTTGAGGAAAAAAAACATTGTATGGAATAAGGTGTCATTTATTTTGGCCACAGAAACTACTACTTATTTATTTCTACATTCATTAAAACCACTTATTGCTTGTTTTTGCCGATCACGAGAGGCTCTAGAAGCCTAACTACACTACCTGACGTTTGAAAGAAGGAATTGGTTATCATTAAAATTATTTCTTGTTCAATACACAATGTATTTTTTGCTACTTTGTACCAAAGATAAAGAATAAAGAATATGGATGAAATTCAGAGCATGTTGTGCGATGGTTCACTTGTCACGAAGTAGATGTAATACACTGGCCGTGTCCATAAAGAGCCATTAGCCATGTTTCGCAGATTGAGTTACGTACCGTAAGCATGAGTCATAACGTAACAAACACGTGGTTTCCCTAGTGACGTGTGCAAATCGGCCTGCGTTGTTTACATCGGAAGCCGCAAGCCTGGTCAGTCTGGTCAGCTGTTTAGACCAGTGAAATCTGCTGCTGCTGCTGGTATAACTGTCTCGGATCATGTGATTGTTATGTAATGTAACTGTGTGAGTATTCAGTGGAGCAATGGAAACACACTCTTCATAGCGCGCTTGCACCTAGTCCAGGCTAGTATTTAGGACCGGTAGCATTAGAGCATCGCTGGCAATCATCATGTAACAATTACATAACAGTTACGTTCACGGTGAGAGGGCTAGCATGTTTGCGAAAAGCGATTATGCTACGTACCGCTGGGTGGGCGGAGTTTATGCAAATGATGTCGGTCAGTCTAAAAATATTACGTCGCAGTCTAGCTTAAGACGGTATCTTTTTTTCTCCTGTCATTTTTACTTTGCTGTAGTACTTATGAAAACTTGCTGAATTTTTCCTTCCCAGCCAGGGCTTTTATAAGCTGATTTAGTTAAGATACTTTTTTCCTGCTTTTAGCATAGACGCTTTGTTTTCCAGCATAGAAAAAAAAATATTTTGTGACAAATAATCCCATTTCTTTTCAGTTCTTCATGTATACACAATTTGAATGAAAACGTTTTTTGTATTTTCTTTTTCAATTTGTTTTCTCCATTTTTATAATAATTCTGATCATGATATCATGGTTAGAGGTCTCAAAAGGTGGAGATGCAAAGACCTGAACTTAAAGACCACGAAGAGAAACTGGAAGAGATACATCCGAGCCTTAAGCTAGAGATAGTCATGGCCAGGTAAGAAAAAGACCCGGAACACTGAAGCATCTCTTTTAATATACCAACATACGTAACAATGTCATATTCGTTTATATCATTTACATAAATTCCATTGATGTTATTTTTAAAACACTCTATTATGTGTCTTAGACCCACCATACCCACAGAAGGAATGCTAGGCGTTGCACAAGATAATTATATTTTCAAGGCATTCTGCGCTGTATTTCTTACATACCACACACGCAGTGGGAAAACAAGGGGTGGTGCGTAAGTTTCGGAAATTTTGAGTTCACGCAGTCACGGGGTCAATACACTGAGCGACATGTCGCGACATATTGCATGCATGAGCCAGTTGACTCAGTAATGCTTATCATGCGAAAAAACGTATAGGGTGAAAGCAAAACAATGGGAGGAAAAAGTGAAAACCCAATGACAGCCACACGTCCACATGAGCATATAACCCAGATAGTTTGTTTTTTTTTTAATTTAATTTTTTTTTCTAATGCTGAAACTGATTGAAAAACGGCCCCACGTTTGTTGCCTCAACAATGTCTTGTTCTAGATTTAGTCAATTACAAGCCAGAGGTCATACACAGAGAAAACACGGTCCAACATTGCTCTTCGATCCATTGGCTACCCTTCAGGTGGCCGCCGTTTTGGACTTTGTTGATTTTGTCCGTTAAATCGATCCACGAAAAAACAATTTTATCTGAATGGTGGACACTTGAATAAATCGACACTCTATAGCCATACGACGTAATACATCCTAGAATGTGTCTGTGAATGAGTAAAAAAGTTTTTTGTTTCTTTATGCAAAACTTTCCCCTTAAAAATGATTGAAAATCTTGAACGGGAGAGAGAATTCCTCCATTTTCCCTAATTGATAAGAGGTTTAATAGTAGATAAAAAAACAACAAAAAACAAACAAACAAACAAACATTTGTTTAGTTATATTTATTGTAACTTTAGAACGATTTTCTTAAAATGTTTTATTTTACTTTTAAATAAATCTGTAAAGTGTGTTCTATTTGGATGAGTACCAAAACCTATGTCAGATCTTAATGAGATTAAATTAACTCTTGAATCAAATACTTTTGTGAAACAGTGTGTATTAGAAATTTATTTATTTTTTTTTTTATAATTTGCATGTCTCTGAATAAACTCTGTATAACACTCTGCATAACTCCTGCATTCAATACATTCAGAGTTTACGTAAATGTTTATGTTATTCATTAAGTGATTTAAATTCATTGTACAGAGCTTACCATCCGTCATTTTTATAATATTAATTGATATTACTTTTAATTACTCTACAGAATAAATATATTTGTGGATTAAATCTACCACAACCTGGGAAAAAATGTCTTTCTCTTTACTTGCATGTTAAATCACAATAAAATCTATCTGTCCCTTTCACAGATAGAACTTTGTTATCAGGTTGTACTTACTTCTAACTTCATTGTCGGATTTCTACTTAAAATATTTTAAACTTATATCCTTTTTTTTTCAAAGGACAAATCACAAATATCATTTTCGTCCCTGTTCGCCAACTTTCCCTTTTTCCAACTGACTTCAATTTTTTTTTATCTATAACCCGACGTAATAATACAAAATCAGCTTAATAATACAACTTCATCACTGTAGAATCAAAGTCTAGTTTTTCTATCTCCATAAACCTGCATAATAATAAAATATCATCAATGAATTATAGTCTTTCTATCCGTATAAACCAGCATAACAATACAAAATCATTACTTTAGAATCGATTTCTAGATTTTTTTTTCCCTGTATAAACCAGCATAATAAATCAACATTATCACTTTATAACCGAATTCAAGTGTTTCTATCGCCATGGATTAACATAATATCGAATACATGTGTTTCTTTTTCTATAAATCAGCATAGTAAAACAAGATCATCTCTGCAGAAACGAATTCTTGTGTTTTATCTTCATATGCCAGCATAAATATACAATATCATCACTGTAGTATCCAATTTAGATTAGTGTAGGGAAGGAAACCCTCTTTGATCTCTCTATGGTCATTCTGGTAGTGGTACTTGTCGAAGATGAAGAAGAAGGAAAGCAACAACAACAACAACAACAACAACAACAACAACAACAACAACAACAACCAGAAGAACGGCTTTGACGACGAAGATCACCAGAATACGATTGGTGATAGCCTGATGATTACAAGATTGTAAGAGTTGAAAAGAACCGGACAAAGTGGCCACGCTGGCTTAAATTTCGCTGTGTCCCCAAAGTCTTACAGCTAGATACTAAAAACATTTTAAAGTGTTTTCAAAGAAACATTTTTTTTAAATCCAGAATCTACTTCTAGATCTTCTCCTCAGTTTGGCAAAAAACATGCTGGGATCTAGAAATTAGCTTTGTCACAGCAATTTGTCGAGCCTCTAGTTCTCTGTCTCTCTGTCTCTGTCTGTCTGTCTGTCTGTCTGTCTCTCTCTCTCTCTCTCTCTCTCTCTCTCTCTCTCTCTCTCTCTCTCTCTCTGTGTCTCTCTCTCTGTCTCTCTCTCTGTCTCTGTCTTTCTCTGTCTCTGTCTCTGTCTCTGTCTCTCTCTCTCTCTCTCTCTCTCTCTCTCTCTCTCTCTCTCTCTCTCTCTCTCTCTTTCTCTCTCTGCTAATGTACCGTTCATCTGTTCACCACCTCACCCTCTCTTTTCTACTTGTTAGTAAAATTTAATGCTCTCAGCATTAGCTATGAGTCTCTTCTATCAAAAATATTCCGTGCTCTGCTTGTCTTTTTTTTTTTTTTCAAGTGTAATTGTTATAGTCTCAGCCGTCGATATGTCAGGTTATACAGCACTGATTGCCGTTTTCCGCCCTATTTCTTTAATTTATTATTTAAGTTTAAAATTGGTTATTTACAGTTTGGTTTTTAATGTTACATTTATTGCCCTTTCTCCCTCTATTTTGAGTCATTTATGGGTGGAGTTCATTGTTTTACCTTAATTTCTGGTCAGTTTTTTGGTCATTTTCCCTTTAAATTTGTTTATTTACCTCTCTGTTCCTTAGACCTCAGATTCTATGTTCTTTTTTAATAGAAACTGCCAGTGCATCCTGCTTGATCTTGTCATCCTTGAATCTACGGCCCTATCCCTTTAAATTCCCCGGCTGACACATTGAAATTAGGCTATTTATAGAGATACAAAACCTATAATTCGATTCCACAGTGACGATATTGATTATAGGGTATTTATAGAGTTCGAAACAGTAGAATTCAATTCCACGGCGGCATACTTGAAATTATCCTATTTATAGAGATGGAAAAAATAGAATTTCGCGGCAATAATTACATTTTGCTATTTCTAGAGATCGACAAATTAGAATCCTTCGGCAGCCATTTTGAAATTATGCGATTTGTAGAGATAGAA
Source organism: Elysia crispata (assembly GCA_033675545.1). Classification (NCBI taxonomy): domain Eukaryota; kingdom Metazoa; phylum Mollusca; class Gastropoda; family Plakobranchidae; genus Elysia; species Elysia crispata. Next base: position 8,962 of record JAWDGP010007645.1, read on the forward strand.
ACATTACAGTTCGATTCCAATTTATAGAGATTGCCAAATTGGAATTAACCGGCGTCCATAATGAAATTATGCTAATTATAGATATTACCAAAATAGAATTAACCGGCGGTCACATTGGAGTTATGCTATTTATAGAGATGGAAAAAAATAAAATTTCCCGGCGGCCATATTGAAATTATGCTATTTATAGAGATTACCAAAATAGAATTAATCGGCGGCCACATTGGAAATATGCTATTTATAGAGATGGAAAAAAATAAAATTTCCCGGCGGCCATATTGGAGTGATGCTACTTATAGAGATTACCAAATTGGAATTAACCGGCGGCCAGATTGAAATTATGCTATTTATAGAGATGGAAAAAAATATCCCGGCGGCCATATTGAAATTATGCTATTTATAGAGATGGAAAAAAATAAAATATCGCGGCAGCCATATTGAAATTATGGTATTTATAGAGATTACCAAAAAAGAATTTACCGACAGTCATATTAAATTTATGCTAATAATAGATATTAAAAAAAAAAGAATTAACCGGCGGCTTTATTGGAGTTATGCTATTTATAGAGATTGCCAAAATAGAATTTACCGGCGGCCATATTAAGATTATGCTAATTATAGATACAACCAAAATAAAATTAACTGGCGGCCATATCAAAATTATGCGATTTATAGAAATTTCCAAATTAGAATTAACCGGCCGCCATATTGGAATTATGCTATTTATAGAGATTGCCAAATTGGAATTAGCCGGCGGCCATATTGAAATTATGCTATTTATAGAGATTACCAAAATAGAATTAACCGGCGTCCATATTGGAGTTATGCTATTTATAGAGATTGCCAAAATAGAATTAACCAGCGGCCATATTAAAATTATGCTAATTATAGATATAACCAAAATAGAATTAACCGGCGTCCATATTGGAGTTATGCTATTTATAGAGATGAAAAAAAACAAAATTTCCCGGTTGCCATATTGGAAATATGCTATTTATAGAGATTGCCAAAATAGAATTACCCGGCGGCCATATTGAAATTATGCTATTTATAGAAATTGCAAAAAATAGAATTAACCGGCAGCCATATTGGGTTTATGCTATATATAGAGATTGCCAAATTGGAATTAACCGGCGGTCATATTGGAATTATGCTATTTATAAAGATTGCCAAATTAGAATTTCCAGGCGGCCATATTGAAAATATGCTATTTGTAGAGATCGAAAACTTAGTATTTCCCGGCGGCCATATTGAAATTATGTTATTTATAGAGATGGAAAAAAATAAAATTTTCCGGCGGCCATATTGAAGTAATGCTATTTATAGAGATTTAAAACTTAGAATTTCCCGGCGGCCATATTGAAATTATGTTATTTATAGAGATGGAAAAAATAGAGTTTCCCGGCGGCCGTATTGAAATTATGCTGTTTACAGAGATTGTCAAATTAGAATTCGTGGGCGGTCATATTGGAATTATGCTATTTATAGAGATAGAAAAGTTAAAATTTCCCGGCGGCCATATTGAAATTATGCTATATATAGAGATAGACAAAAGGGAATCCAATTCTAATATTTCAATCTCTATAAATAGCGTAAAAACAATATGGCCATCGGAGAATCGAATTTTTTATAGTCTCCGTTTTTTGGGCTTCTTGGCTAAGTTATATTTAATCAACGTATCTTGCTTTGTTCTAGTGAATCCTTTCCTATGTGTGCTTTTCTCTTTGTTTTCTGATTTTGTGTCAGAAGCGACTCTAGCGTTGGGTGTTTGGAAAGTCTCCGTTCTATCCTCCTCGTCTGTGTCCTCTGCATTAGAGTTGTTTTGATTTTGTCGGTCAGGGCCTCCTGTGTTAGAGTTTCCAATTTCTTAGTCTTCTTTCTTTCCTATGATCTAGGCGATTACAGCGTTCTTTATGCTTTCCTCTATTTCTCCTCCATCTATTTCCTTCTTTTCAACTTTCTTTGGGTAATTTTTCATGCCTTCTTTGTGTTGTGAGCTTTTCAGTTATACCTCGTCTCCTCCGATACTCTCTCCGCCTTAGAGCGCGCTCACATAATTTCTCGGGTGAGCTGTGTTCTGCACTTCTCGTCTTTCCAACACACTTTCTACTTTGTCCTTCTCTCCCCCTCTTTTCGAACATTTGTAGGGCCAGTGTTCCGTAATATTGCACCAGCAACACTGTTGTCTTCGATTTCTTATTACAACAAACCACAACATTTATTTAACAGTTTTACTGTCTCTAAAATTTACCTTTACACAATGGGGTACGTTTTTGGGTCTATTCGACTGCTGTCTTTAGCGTCTTCGAGTCTGCTCACTGTTGCCTCTTGCCCTAGATTTCTCTTTACAATTTATGGCTTCTAATTTTAGTTTGGGTGGAGCCTATAATATTCTTATAATTAAGTTTTCTTCTTCTCTTCTTTAAAGGTGCAGGGAGAATGGTTGATTGTTGACTGTTTTTGTTTTATTGTTTAGTAAGTCAGCTTCAGGTTTATTTGTTATAAGGAACCAGCGTGTAGGATCCTAAAGTCTATAAACTTGGTAAAAACTATCCTCCTCTCCCCGGCTGGTCCAGTCGTTCTATTCAGAGTTACTTGAATATCATCCCAACTACACTGGGTAGCTCTTTTTCCTATAAGTTATGATAATTTCATTTGCGTCAAACTCTTGATTGTTTAGATCCTCTAGAGTTATTTCCATAGCCTCTTGGGCTCTTGAATGGTCCGTCATCCCTAAATCATAAAGGGTGGCGGTCACTCTCTTATTATTTCAACAACAATTCAACCCTGGTGTAGATCTAGGTAGACCGAGGACATGAATTAAGCTAATTGCAAAAATATCAAGGTCCAAAGTTTATCCAATTTCAAACCTTTCAGTCGAAATTAGGTTATCTAGCGAGAAGTAACAGTGCATGTTTTATTCGTATATTTTTCTTTTGAGAAATTATCTTAAAACCCAATTTATTTATTTATTTTTTAAGAAACCATTATGGAGTGCCGTGACGGTTAGCGTTAGTGACCATGTACCTGCTTATTTCTCTTTCCTCACATTTCACAATAACTATTATTTTTTAGCCCGTCCCAGATCTTTTACCTCTATCTATATCTCGATCTTTTTCGAGTCATCAGTCCAATCGTAAATATTTGCTCCAACTCCAGTTAAAAAGCTTATTGCCCACTCACTCAACCCAAAAAAAATCGTGTCATTTTTTGTTATATTAAGAGAACATATAATTATAAAATTCAATATATGCAGCCGCTGAATGTTACCAGCTATATCTTGCTTGGGTAAATCAAGATTAGCTATAACAGTGGAAGCAGAGTGTCTTACTAAAGGGAGTGGAAATAGAACATCTATAAATAATGCTATGGACAGTTCTCATAGCCAAGAGGAATATTATGATTATTACTTTAAAATATCGAAAAAAAAATGTTATGAAAAGGATATATAAGGGCACTTTTTACTCCGGTCTCAAATTTGATTATATTTTGATAATATGGTGTTATTTTGATGATTTATAGAGATCATTTCGATTCTACAGCATTGGTATTGTATTAGTATAGAGCAAGAAAAAATCGAAGTCGATTCTACCGTTTTGATATTTTTTTTTAAATTTCGAATTCGATTCTATTGTAATGATATTTTGTTATTATGCTTGTTTATAGAGATAGAAGTATAGAGGTTTTTCTCACCCCCTATTTAATTATTCAATATTGATTCACCATCTATGTGGCAGTTGGCTATTCCATGTTATGTTCCCAACACATACCATCCACGCATTACAATTCGGTAATAGAGTTTATGTTTCTATTACTTTAAATGGAGTTCAATATTTCTTTTGTATAAAAATGACGGATCTTAAACTCTGTGCAAATTGCAATGAATTGAAATCACTTGATGAATACCATTAACAGATACGAAAACCTTTGGGTTTCAATTCTAAATGTATTGAATGTGGGAGGTGTTAAAAACAGGAACATGATAAAAAATAACAAAGACAGATAAAAAAGAGTGTTATCTCAGTTTATTCAGAGAAATCCAAATTATAAAAATAAATAATAATTATTTTATAATACACATTGTTTCCTAAAAAAAGACACTTAATACAGTCTTTTAAAAATAACGTCAATGAAACTAATGTATATACCATAAACGAATATGACATTTTCCTTAAAAGAGATAATACATATAAGGGCATTGCCTGTTAAATGAACTTTAATAATGTTTGACTTTCAGCTTACATTGCATTACAATAAAGCACAATTGATAATTCACATAAGATTTTTTTCCACATATTCATTAATTAGGTTTTTACTCCGGTGAACATAATTATTTTCCCTGTTCTCTTTAAAAGCGTTATCAAGAGAAGTAGTAACTGGATGATAAGAAAGCTTTGAGGATTCAAACAAGTTCCCACGTTTTACTTCTGAAAAGGAATCACAAAAAAGAAAGATTAATATGGGGGTGAAACCTTAGCCAAATAAAGACTACCGGTAGGATAAAAAGACGAGGCAACAAACGTTTGTATCTTTTGTTAATCCAAAACTAGGCCGATGGGTCTCAGCAAGAACCATGGCCTTGACATTCACACTGTAAGAAAAACACGTCCTCTCCATGTTAGATTGAGAACGAGGTTGTTTTGACTGTGAAGGAGTTGCTCTAGATAGCTATAAACAAACATCGTAACAGTGTGCTGATTAACCAGCCGATCGGGTGAGCAATATTTAACTGAAAAGGCTTGTATCATACGCGTCTCGACTAAAATCGACAATGTATGTACCTGGGACTTGAGTTTCTTTAGAAATGGGTTTTAAGTTTTGTAACATTTAAAACTAGGGGCTTATATAATGAAATATTTAAAACAAAAATAACTTAAATTTTAATATATTTAAGTAATAAAATGTCATGATCGCCTGCTCTATAGAGCAGGGCACCTAATTGATTGACTGTAACGGCTATGGTTCCTAATACGGCTCTTCTTCTTCTTCTTCTTCTCCTCCTCCACCCACTGCTGCTGCTTCTACTACCACCACAGCCATGACGTGTTTTTTTTCTTACAGTGTGAATTTATATACTTTTGTATTAATTTTAAAATGAATTTATGTACTGAGAGAGAGAGAGAGAGAGAGAGAGAGAGAGAGAGAGAGAGAGAGAGAGAGAGAGAGAGAGAGAGAGAGAGAGAGAGAGAGAGAGGCTAAGTGAATCAAAAGTCCAAAACGGCGGCCACCTGAGAGGTAGTCTATGGATCGAAGAGCTATGTTGGGCCCTGTTTGTTTTCTCTGTGTATGACCTATGGCTTTACCTAAATCTAGAACATGACACTTAGACAGTGTTCCAAATCTAAAACTAGCCCAGTGTGTTCAAGCAAGAACGATGACCTAATTATTTTCGCTAAAACCAACATAGCTCTTCGATCCACAGCCTACCTCTCAGGTGGCCGCCGTTTTTTGACTCTCTCTCTGACACTCCGTTCATCGAACGGGTAACCAACAAGTGTATATATATATATATATATATATATCTTTTTTTAAATCCAAAACTAGGCTAAGTGTTGATGCATCAAAGTTTGATCTATTTTTAATAGAAAAATAGAAAAAGACGAGGCAACAAACGTTTGTATCTTTTGTTAATCAAAAACTAGGCCAAGTGTTCTTGCAGGAACGTTTGACCTAATTATTTTCGCGAGGCTCAGATTTTGTTCATTCTTCAAACAGGACCGCTAATTGCTGTGGAAGAGGTGGAAATGGTTCTGGATTTACTTTTCCATTACTGCAGCACATACCTTTAGATTCATCTCTAAACTTCATGGCTTGGCAGTGCTGGCATTGGATCATGTCTCCGATTGAGGTCTCATTTTTTAATCGATTAGTGTTGAAGTGAAGAGCGGTTTGATTTGCATCATTTTCTGTAGCCTGGCGTCTCTCTGTTTGTTGGCCTCATGTTACACACTTTGAAAAGCATACCTAGATCTTGATTCTGTTCTGGTTGTAGAAATCGAAACTCGAGTAGATCTAGATCTAGATCTTCTTGTTCTAGATCTAGATCTAGATCTTGCATTCTCTGACTCTGAGTCTGAGTCTGACCGGCCATTCTCACTTGATGACGATCTAGATCTAGATCTATATGTTGTAATATTGTCCGAAATACCAAGACAAACAATGTCCGTTCCTTCATGAGATCGTTTATTACAGACGAGGTTGTGTAGACAAAATGACTACCTCGGCAGAACACAGAACTGGCGGGCTAGGCACAAACAATGTACATTTATATTCAATTCTTTGGTTAAGAGTTATCTTTCTTTAGAACATGTAATATTATGATATAACAAGTGCATAATGTACTGTAGGTACTGATTATACTACATCTCCCCCTTAAGCTAATAGGAATTTTAACGTTCATAAAATTTGAAACAAAGTCGGCAATAGTTTGATTAAATAGTGAAATAGTTACATCCCATCCAAACCTTTAATGGATTAACCAGATTTTTTACAACACAGGTTAACTTTAGATTTATAACACATTTCAGGTCTATGAGTCAAGACAATAGTAATTAATAGAAGGTATGTCCTCTATGATCAAGTAGATCAATCAAATCTCAAGAGCAAGAAGAGATCAAGAATTCTAAATGCATAAGTAACAGTCTATGTCCATGTAACTTCTGTAGCTCTGAACAAAGTCAAATATATAGGCTATGCTGTAACCTAAAATCCAAGATTATGAAAAAGTTCTATAGAGTGTTATTTATGGTACTGTTAAACTTTATCTCTGTTCCTCTGTACGTCTTCTTTTAACTTAATTTAATTAGACTTAGAGACAAATATTACCTCATGACAGGAAGGGGGTATTATTGTGACCCATGTATCCTTCTGTCAGATAACACCTAGTGTTCGTGTTTTTAGTTCACCTTTGCATTTTGTCAGTGTTGTGTTTTGAGAACAACACTTCTAATGTATGTTGCGTTAGTGTATTTTAGTGAATAGAGACTAATTCCCGTATCCACTCTTCCTCCATCAGTTTGAGGGAATGAAGAGTATGGAACATGCGGTGAACGAATTATAAATCCATACGTTGTGGCATTTTGGAAACCCTACCGCTTCTGGTGTGTACAGCTGGCTGGCCGTCATCGCTTGGGTTGGTTGCAGACCGTAAGTGGTGTGCGGTCTGAGACCTTGTCCTTGGTGGACTATATGTTGAGGCTGGCATGGACACAAGATGTGACCGGTTTCGCCGAACTTGACCTTGCTCTGTGTTCACCATGAATGAGCGAGGATTTGTATGTTGAGCAGTGATAGTTCCAGGTCTGTCCAGGTCTCTGATATGGACGGAATCACCTGGCTGGAGCTTGGGTAAGGGACGCGCCGCATGTCGAGAGTTGTAGTGCTGTTGTTACTTCTCACGATACAACTCCTCTTTCTTTAGGAGAGGTGTGATCTTTGTGGTTTGGGGAAGGGATTTGTGCGGGACAGAGGGAAGCTTTGTTTTGAGCTTTCTGCCCATGAGCAATTGACTACGAGAGAAGCCATTCTGTAGGGGTGTTGCTCTGTAAAGAACGAGTGAAATGTAAGGATCCGTTGCTTTTTTCAAGAGATTCTTGACGGTTTGCACCGAACGCTCTGCTTCTCCATTCGATTGGGGATATCGAGGAGAACTG
>JAWDGP010007646.1:0-11603 GCA_033675545.1 Elysia crispata
AGTAAGGATGAAATAAATATCATATATCTACAGAACAAGCTTTATGTGTCATGTTTGGAATCAAATTTTACACATTTTTTGTCTAAAACTGAGGGGAATATTTTTCCAGAAAGATCCTCCATTTGCTTCCTCTACTGGACTTATGATAACACTCTACAGTGTATGTTAAGGATGACACAGCTGTAGATTCTGTGGACTTCAACCAATTAACAAACCAAGACACACACTCTCATGGAAGATTCTTTACTTTATCTAGTACATTGTATTATAGTTCCATTGTTCATAGCTGGTCTGGCAAAGCTGCAGTTCACCTTATACCGCTTTTATTTTGTCAGGGAAATCGTCTCACAATTATCATGATATGCCATTGTTCCATGAAAAACATATAATGGTCGTTAACATTGAAGCAGCCCGTGATATAGTCTAGCTTAGATTCATTTTTCTTTCGTATTAGACTTCAAGAAATGCATCCGTCAAGCTCCACATCAAGCTCAGAATTTGCCATAAAAATCTCGATATCGTATTTACTTGGACTTGGGGACCATCTCTAGACAGACTGAATCTCTATGTCGAGCCGGTCTGAAGTTGGCGGTATTTCAAGACACGCTTTTTGACTTTTGCATTGCGAGGCGCACACTTTGTCAGTCACACCTCTTTCTTAAAATGGATCAAATGGCACAAGCCGTGAATCTGAAGAATTTGTTCAGTTCAACAAGATTCTTAGATCCGGTCTTCGCCAGTTATTCATCTTTTAATGGTGCAGCAGGGAAAAGATGTAAAAAGCCATTCACGAAAATCTTTTTTAAGATATCAGCTGGTACAGTGCATGTGGAAGTGTGGGTTTTGTTTCATTACACTGCTCCAGTGTCAACCTACTCAGCAGATGTTCAATTGGAAGACTAAAGCCCAACATGATTTCATTCGTGACTTTGGGAATAAATTAATGATCAGAAAAATCAGAGACCTCAAAAGCTCTGTCATGTTGATCAGCCTAAAGCTACAGATCGTTTTTAATCTTTCTGTGTTTGTAAAATAATTCTCCCTCTATAAAAACACACCAGATACGTTTACAGTACAAACAGGTTCTTTATCATGCGAAGTTCAACATAACCAAGATGTAAATCAATAAAACTTTACTGCGTTGTTGAAAATGTAAAACTTTCAATGTGACTCTTTTATATCATAGCATAGAAACCTTCAAATGAGTAAGACCCTGAGACTATTCACCTGTAGATACTTCATATACTAATACACTTAGTGCTACAGCTCAAACCATGGAAGGAATATTCTTTACTCCTTAAGGTCTGTTTAGACGAAGCGATGTGCAATTAGCTGCACATCGCTTTCTGCAGAGAATCGCTTGCTACAAATTTCAGTGTGTTTACACGGGACGATTTGATGCTCTCTCGCTTTCTGCTGGTCGCTTTCAACAGTCGCTTTCTGCACGTCGCTAGGGATTTCTCAAATAGAGAAGACCGCAAAACTAAGCAGCTTTGACATGCGCATTCACAAAGTAATATGTTGCTGTACTAAACAAAAATTTGGAAATCGATGGCTGCCAAATAAGTGGGGTTAATATGATATTAAGAGTTTCACATGCATTAATGTCGGCAGGACAAAAGCCGTACCTACGTTCCACAAAAATAGAAAACAAGCAAACTTAGAGAGTGCAAGGTTATTAAAATCTCAGTTACTTGTTCGTGTTGGACTCTAGATCTCTATTTGTCGCTAGAATATCAATGATCTAAGATAGAGATCTAGATCCAAACTTTGTTCATGTAGACTTGACATCTAGATTCCAGGCTTAGTTTGAGATCTAAATTTAAATTTACATCTTGGATTGATATTCTAGCAGCAAATAGGCTATGGAGTCCAATACGACCATGTAACTGAGATTTCAAGGACCCCAGCACACACTTTCTAGAGTTGCAAATCCTATTCTCGACGTACCTATTTTTTATATGGCAGATTTGGAATTGAAAGGCTTGATAGTATTATTCATTATAGTTTTCGCCTTTAATGACGGACTTTTGTTTCACCCTCCATTGACGATACTGACTAGAAGAAACAATCCTATCATAACCATAATATTAACCATTGAAAATTAACTTGAGTGACATAGAAATTTAAATAAATCAGTTTTCTTGCATGGTCTCTACCACTACAACAACAAGCCGGGTACCATCACCTACAACAGCAGAAGCAGTCGCAGTACCAACGGAAGTAGTAATAGCAATAGTATATGCAGTATCAGTAGTTGAGGTAGTAATAGCGGCTGGAGCAGCAGCATCAATAGTAGTAGCAGTTGTAGAAGTAGCGGGTGCAGCAGCAGTAATGTTAGGAGTAATAGCAGAAGAAGTAAATTAACAGCAGCAGCGGCAGTAGTAGTAGTAGTAGTTGTAGTAGTAGTAGTAGTAGTAGTAGTAGTAGTAGTAGTAGTAGTAGAAGTAGCAGTAGTAGCAGAAGTAGTAGTAGTAGTAGTAGTAGTAGTAGTAGTAGTATAATACATGTTGTGGTAGTGGTAGTAGTAGTAGTGGTAGTTGTAGTTGTAGTTGTGAGTAGTAGTAGTAGTAGTAGTAGTAGTAGTAGTAGTAGTAGTAGTAGTAGGTAGTAGTGTAGTCAGCAGTAGTAGTAGTAGTAGTAGTAGTAGTAGTAGTAGTAGTAGTAGTGAGTAGTAGTAGTAGTAGTAGTAGTAGTAGTAGTAGTAGAAAGGTAGTAGTATCATCAGCAGCATCATCAGCAGCAGCAGTAGTAGTAGTAGTAGTAGTAGTAGTAGTAGTAGTAGTAGTAGTAGTAGTAGTAGTAGTAGTAGTAGTAGTAGTAGTAGCAGCAGCAGCAGTAAGCAGTAGTAGTAGCAGTAGTCGCAGCAGCAGCAGCAGTAAGTAGCAGTAGTAGTAGTAGTAGTAGTAGTAGTAGTAGTAGTAGTAGTAGTAGTAGTAGTAGTAGTAGTATAGGTAGTAGTAGTAGCAGTAGTAGTAGTAGTAGTAGTAGGAGTAGCAGGTATCAAGATATTAATAAACTGATCTGAGCTTATTTCCAGAAAGGTTACATTGTAAATTTATTCAGATAGATCTAGATTTGATGAAGAAAATATCAATATTGAAATATATTGAAATCAATATTATTATTTGAAACATAATACAAGAAAGATTGAGCAATCTTCAGCAACTGACTTGCGAAAAAATTGACATCTGTTCTATTGTTTTAACCAAGAACGCACACAGACATCCTTTTTTTTTCTTTTTCGCTTTATATTTTTCTTTTGTTGGGATATGCTGTACTTTTATGAGCAAATAATTCATGCTCAGTCTAAATCACGATCATTTGAGGACGCTATTGTTGTATTGGTATCGAAGCACCTTTTGACCTACGATCACATGATAAAAATATTTTTGTGGCTTGCTGCAAATCGCTTCGTGTAAACAAACCAATAAAATTGGAAGATTTGCTGCTCTCCACAAATCGCTAGCATCAAGAATTGCCAATCGTGACTTTAGAGCATTTTGTGGAGTTGTGTTGCTAGCTGCAGATCGCTTCGTCTAAACAGACCTTTAGGGCGTGGATGGTAAGAGCTAATTGGAACAAAAATCACAGTGCCCTATAAAACAAGATTCTTCTATGAGAGTGAAAAAAATACTGAGATTAGATTTTTAGGTTTTCCTCTTTACTGTAACATTAATTATATATGCGTTTTTTTCAATGCTTAATACTATCAGCAAATGCATCATAGATGATTATATAAAGACAGTTACAACATAGTTGGCACAGGGTTGATTTAGATTTTCTATACAGTGATAAGTCTTCATGTTAGGATAACCGAGCTACAGATTTTATTTTGAAATGTAAACAGTGGAGTGACACAAATCAGCATTAATTATATTGTATCTAGATCTATTGTTCAAAAAATGCGGCATATCTATCAAGGTCGAACTTACATCCGCCTATCTCGCTTCTTCTTTATGTCTTTTATATTTCTATCTTATAATATATCTTTATTCGGACATTATGCCAACTTTCAGAAATTTAGCTTGAATATTCTGGAAATAAATTTTTATAATCATTTTGTAAACATGAACTTTCTCAAAGACTTATCAAGAAATTATCATAAAATGCAATCCAATAGATCTCAAAATTGGTAGAGCGCTAAAACCTTTTTTTAACCTAGGAATGCGTTTGAAAGTATATACATGTACAAAGTCTACAAGTAAAAGTACATTAGTATTTCATTTCACTCAGACCTGAATTTGAGATTAGAAATAACATTTTGAAACAACTTGTTAAGTATGAAAATATAGGTCAAAAGAAACTTCCATTAATAGCTTTAAGTAATATTATGTATTGAACATTATCCTTCTATATCCTAACAATAATGGAATTAAATTATCGATTGACTTTTTCAGATTTCTCTTTTGTTAGGTGCTGAAAATGTTCCTTGCAACTGGCTTCGTTTGATCTTGTACAATATATAAAATTACAGGGGTGGATGAGAAGAGCTTTCTAATTTTGTGAAATACAAATTCATTTCCTATGTGCAGCTATGAATTCCCACAAGACAGTGAATCTGTATGGAAATTCATAAAGTACAGAATGAACCGACTTCCCGCATTTATAACGAAATAAATTCAAGGAGTTTGTTAACATCAGTGAGTTCAAACACAAACTTCCGAATTTCTTTGACGCTCGATTTAGATCAACATTATTTGATATTTATAGCATTTCTAGACATACGTTTCTTTAAGAAAAATATTTATGAAATAATGTCTCAAACTGAAGCATACCAAACAGAGAAAACATACAGCAGGCCTACCCGATTCAAACACTAAAATCAGTTTTGTTTTGTCTATTATAGCTAGGAAGCGTTGTTCATAATCATATTTTAGTGGGTCGATTATTATAGTTAGTAATTGGTATAAATATTTACATCCTTCTCAAAGATTCCTTTTCATTAAAAATCATGAAAATACACATTAAACATATTATTTTAATTTATAACCTGATAGAAAATCTTTATAATTATGTTGGTGATAATACTTCCCTAATCCATAATGTGAATTTTGTTTTAAATAATCTCAAGTCCTTAGAGTTAACCACTCACCACCGAAAACAAAAACCTCACACAGATGCAGAAATTTGGTGCTATGTGCTGTCACAAAGCGGACTAGAGAGACAGGGAAGCTGATCCTGGGAGACGGTACCACAGTATAGCTATCCTGACTAGGTCCTCCAGAGTCTGTGTAGCTGTAGGGTGTGGCTGTGCTGGGGACATACTGGGCTGTCAGTGTGAATCCTGCCAGACGGTCTCTACAGCAATCAACTGTTGATACAGACAGTTGAGTATCTCATTTCACTAAGATTATATATGGATATATATATGGATATATATACATTTATATATATATATATATATATATATATGGATATATATGGTATAGTTAGTATATGATTTTTAAGTGAACACAAGGGTTTGGCGTTAGGTAACAAATGCACTTGTCGTCCAATTGATTCATTCCGTCCATTTTTACAGCAGAAGCCATAGAGAAGAATTACGTTGTTTTTAACATATGATAACTTGAGGGAGATTTATTCGATGGCTCAGAAAATCCCATCCGTGCTTTACAACAATGAAATATTCCTTTCTTGTTTTAAATTGATTTTACACAAAAACAGCTCTTGATAAACTTGTGTTTTTAGGTCCGTCTTTTAAATTTTATTGTTAAAACCAGTGTTGACGTCTTCTGTTATTTACGCGTGGTTGTTTATTCATGATAAATGGTGGTTGGTCTAGATTCTCAATCAACATTTCTTTCCTTGAACAGGAAACTGTCCACTTCTGACGATAATATGGAGAACCTGTCACATCTCTTCGAAAAACTCTGACAGAGAGTTGCTTCTAAACATTTTGCCATAGGTATGGAACCAACCTCTGTGCTTATAGCTTTTTGAGTGGAACAATCCAATATAGATTGCTAAAGTATATCCAAGGCGAAGATAACAACAACGAAGGTTATCGTTATCTCGTTATCTCCACGGTATCACGAGAAGACTTGGGTTAGTGCTAAATACGCACTGAGTAATGATATTGTGAGTTTTCACAGTTCTATAACAAATTGATTTTACTCCTCAGGATATCGGTTAAAATGATAGTTTAGCTTGATCAACGCTCTGTTTAGCCTGTTTCTAACATGTTATATGTTTATTGTATAATTAAAAACGGTTATATTTCAGCTATCTTTTGAACTGGTTGAGTAACCTAGTTAATCGATAATGACTACTAGCTATAATAGGTTGAATATACTTGCAAGTAATCTAAGTTTACTTAGCTATTAGATGGGTGGCTAGAGACGGAGATAGTACAGCATGTGGGGATTGGAATACAAATAATTCAAGAGCCTATTATCATGTTGATTCAAATAAATATAAATGGGTGCTACGAATTTCCTTAAGGCAGTGCATGTCTAGTTATATTTCGGAAGAAGTTATAGCCACATAAGCTTTTAGAAAAATCTTTTCATATATGGACAATGTATAGAATTAGCTATTTTTCTGTAGTAAGGTTTATTAGGGACTCGTTTTAGAAAGATCTACGTTAAATGCAGTTCACACTCTAAAGCACTTTCAAAGTCGCACATTCTAAAATTAAAAACATCGATAGATCTACAATAAATGCTTTCGATCAGACCTTTGCGAATAACGCATAGCGCATGTAAAAAACATGTACGCTTGGGTAAAATTAAAGTGAATTGTAGAAAAAAAAATTACTTGAGACACTTTCAACTTTAATCTTATTTGCTCTTGTAATGTCCATCATACTGCTTTTAAATATTTTTAATTGCAGAGTGCTCTAAATGTCTTAAAGCATATCCATGTACTTTAGTCTCAATTGATTAGTCCTATATTTCGCAATTTTGATTGCTGCGTCTCTTTATCAACCTAAAACTAAATTTTGCAAATTCATGTTTGAATCTTGCCTCAGCTAAATAAAGAAATAAAAAGTATAGAGAAATCAACAACAAACCTATGTTACATATTTCCCCTTTTACAATCACTAGCATCTTTAGATCCCTAGGTCCAGCTCTGTCTGTCCCAGCCTCTATCGTTGTTTGACTGCTTTAATTCATTTCTATAATTATTATATTTCTTTCAGTTAACCGTGTATTTGATTAAGATCTGATAGAGGCTGGTTTGTTTATGTCAGCTTTTATTTTTTACTCTTTTAACTTAGCGCCGTCGGCCAAGAGGTTCACTGGACCTTAAAGATTTGATCGTTCTTTGTAACATCAATGAAATTCACTCTCGAGTCAAAATGAAAGTTTTTTTTACAAAGAGTTATCCGAGTTTTTATAACATTTATACTAACTTGCGAAGCAGTAATGTGTTCAGTGTTGAACCAAAATAGTAAAAAGCCCTGATAATGCGTCAAATACTCAGGGGCACGTAAATTCAAATCAATCAATGTATATATATATATATATATATATATATATATATATATATATATATATATATCTATATATATATAAACAGAAACTCTGCTTGTAGAACAGCATTGTAGATCTAAATAGATCTAGCTCGGAATTTCGGTTCTATAAAAGTTAAAACAATGATTCGGGAACCACAGGCATCTTACTGGTTTCAAACCAATCTTCAGTTTTAAAAACTGATCATGGGGGTTCACTAGTTTTTATATATACCAAACTAATGAAATCTCCGCCTTTATCGACGGCATTTTGAAGGTTAGTTTAAATGTTCAGCCAGATTTGATTACTTTCCTTTCTTGAGATGTGATCTGGGAAGAAATACCTAAAGCCCCTCTCCCCCTTTTCCCTACCCCCACGTGACTTCACACCTAGCGATGTATGGTATTGGGGAGCAGCTTTCGGTTGACGGCGAAAACTGTTTTCCATGAAGTAAGTCGTAGAATGTAAAGGTGACCAGCTTATGGTCCAGAACTACTATGCGCCGGATGTTATAATATAAAATTTCCTCCCTAATAATATTTATACAACCACACCTATTATCTACGCCGATACGTGGTCCAGCCTATCTTGGAGGAGTGAACTGATTCCAGCCCACCGGCAGCCACTGCTGGATGCTGTGGAGGGTCTGGTTCATAGCACGCAGCACTGGACACTTCCAACTGGTCATTGTCTTAAAAAGGAAACGGCGCAGACATAATCCGTTAAGGTTTTCAAACTGAGCTATCCGAATGGAGTAGCAGGCCTCAGCTAAAATGGAGTTCTCAACAGGTTTATTTTGTTTGTTCATTTGTTTGGTTTTATTTTTTTGTTTTGTTTTTTGTTGGGTTTTTTTGTATTTTTTTTTAATACGAGAAAGCTTAATAATATTGGATGAGGGCCAATGTTTGGTTTACACATAGTATCGATTACCTGCGTTATTTTATCTTTTCTCTTACAATTTATTTCGTACCGATTTTGATCCGATGGAATCGATTAAAATATCGGTAGTGACATGTCGGCGGCAGGTAATGTTTTTACCACTTTCTTTAATGTCGAAGTTTTGTACCAAAAAGGTTTTCCATCATTTATTGCTCGTCTGTTATATTGTGATGATGTTATTCAACATCTATTCCGTTTCAGGTTTAGTATGAGGTTCAGATTTGTTTTTCTCTATTATTTCTTATTCCTCTCCATGTAGGCTTAGACCGTCAAAAATTAAACTGGCTAAATCATGCCTGAGTAATTAGTTTTGAGTTTTGCATCGTATGTGATGACTTTGTGCGAACATAACATAGTCCACCCAAAATTAGAAGGCGCTAAAGACACTTCATCTAGTCATACAGAATATCACTTTCATGCAAAAAAAAACTTATATAGGCTATAATAATGTTAAGACGACTCGTAACCCTCAAACAGATTTTGAAAAAATTGTGCTAAGTGAACTAAAATCTTCATTTGCATTATTTCGCATGGTCAGGTTAGAGGGAAAATGTTTCTCTGGGTGTTATCCTTTAGAGTACACTTGTGTTGTATCATTTACATAATGATAAGCTTTACTATATACTGTACATGTTAATTGTTCCACCAAATATGCATAATGTAATATATAAAAACAGATCGACCACTTTTACGCGACATAGCGTGTGAAAACCGGCTTCCTTCGAGAAGTCCCATAGAGTAATTGATCTCAAACAAACCCGTCGAAAGATAAAATTAAATCGTATGATATAAATGGTGAATGCATTTACGACTACTTTTTTTTAATTGCAGGGGGTTGAATTTTAAAGAAGAATAATTAGGGCGGATTATAAAATATGAGGTGGCTTTGGTGTTTCTAAGCTCAAGAAATCCCTACTACAGATATTACATGGTCGAGTCGTGCATGTTATTTTTTTTCAAGATTCATCAAGAAGTGTGATACTGCGTAATTAAAAAACTTTTTTATCAATGTTATGGATCATAGAAAAGATAATCTGAATTAAAGAACCGACTGCTGTAAACATGATGAAAAGTTTCATGATGTAGTGTTGTCACATGACCTTACAGATAATTGGAGACAATGTATTGAAAAGACATCTTATCTGCTAACTACAACAAGAATCGATTCTATGGTCTGAAGTAATCTTTTCTGGGAATACTTTTAATATGAGAACATTGACTAACTTCAGACAGCCCAGGTCACCTTTGTGCCATTCCCGAAACCCAAAACCAAAACAAGGAAAATGTTCAAACTTAGTATCTCAAACCTGGACTTTAGCAATTCTTTTACATTCGATTCAAAATTATAAAAAGGTGAGATAGCCGAGTTCATAGATACGCAATGTTTTATTGAAGCACGGATTTCTTCAAGAGAGATTATCCATTTGGGATTGATCTCATATCGGATGCTGAGTCTGGTAATTTTAAGTAACATGCAATAATATCTCTGCTCACTGATTTTAAAGTCCACGGTTATGTATCTTCCACTAGTCACTTTATTTTAAAAAAGACGAGGCTCAAAAAATATAAGCTACAATGTTATATAACGTTAAATAAGCATATTTAAAGGTGGCGCATTAGACTGCAGCCAGTTGTTTTATGTTTTCCAAACTGTGCCCAAAACATTTTTGTATAAAGAGTGGTTTCGTTTGTACTAAATTGTTGTCGATTTTTTTTAACTTCTGTTTCTTCAAACTGAGAAACCTTTTCCTTTCTATATGGAACAATTGGAAAGCAATAATTTAATTTGCCTCACAATCTTTCTGACCCTTTTTATTTCATGAATCCCAATCCAGGCCCTGATCTACTATAAGCTACAATTAAATGAGCCTCTAACAATTTTTATATTGAACTATCATGGTATATTTTTGGAGTATATACACACATATATATATAAATATATATATATATATATATATATACATACATACATACATACATACATACATACATACAGACAGACATACATACATATATAAACATTTTTTTTGTGTGTGTATACTTCCACAGTATTTATTTATATTTTAGGGGGATATATCTTTATATATATATATATATATATATATATATATATATATATATTTAAAGTTTGTATTTCAAATTTATATATGTGAATATCCTTGTGAGCTTTGTTGTTCTTGTTTTTGTGTCTGTTGAGGGCGCAAAGCCGAAAGCTCACGTTTTTCGTTTTCTTTTGGAGCTACACTCTACCTATTTTTGTTTGTTTTTTTTACGGTGCTTAACAACTAGTACCTGAAGTAGTAGTAGTAGTAGTAGTAGTAGTAGTAGTAGTAGTAGTAGTAGTAGTTGTAGTAGTAGTAGTAGTAGTAGTAGTAGTTGTAGCTGTAGTAGTAATAGTAGTAGTAGTAGTAGTAGTAGTTGTAGTAGTAGTAGTAGTGGTAGTGGTAGTAGTAGTAGTAGTAGTAGTAGTAGTAGGTAGTAGTAGTAGTAGTAGTAGTAGTAGCAGTAGTAGTAGTAGTAGTAGTAGTAGTAGTAGTAGTAATAGTAGTAATGGGTGTAATGGTAGTAGTAGTAGTAGTAGTAGTAGTAGTAGTAGTAGTAGTAGTAGTAGTAGTAGTAGTAGTAGCAGTAGCAGCAGCAGCAGCAGCAGTAGTAGTAGTAGTAGTAGTAGTAGTAGTAGTAGTAGTAGTAGTAGTAGTAGTAGTAGCAGTAGCAGCAGCAGCAGCAGCAGCAGCAGCAGCAGCAGCAGCAGTAGTAGTAGTAGTAGGAGGAGGAGGAGGAGTAGGAGTAGTAGTAGTAGTAGTAGCAGCAGCAGTAGTAGTAGTAGTAGTAGTAGTAGTAGTAGTAGTAGTAGTAGTAGAAGTAGGAGTAGTAGTAGTAGTAGTGGTAGTAGTAGTAGTAGTTGTAGCAATATGAGCAGCAACACTGGTAGGATACTTTTTAGATGTTTCCGTTTTTATCTCACAGGTTTTTTCTTACCAACCCTGGCATACATGTATAGCAAACATTTTTTTTAATGTTTAAATTTCACCAGTTTATATTAAGTTTGTGTGTGTGTCCACCTGGATCTGTTGAATAAACAGTCTCTTCAAATTAATGCGTCGCAGTAAACGTCTAGATCTAGATCTGAATTTAGACCAGTTAAGATGTAGGTCTAACTTAAAAAGTGGTGTTCATTACAATGTATTGTAATTGTTCACATCTGAT
>JAWDGP010007648.1:0-10000 GCA_033675545.1 Elysia crispata
AGAGATGGAGTCTGAGAGAGAACCGATGAGATGGACTGAGAGGAATAGAAGGAGATGGACTGAGAGAGAACCGAGAGATGGACTGAGAGAGAACCGAGAGATGGACTGAGAGAGAACCAAGAAATGGACTGAGAGAGAACCGAGAGATGGACTGAGAGAGAACACGAGATAGAAATTGAGAGGAACGAGAGATGGACTGAGAGAGAACCGAGAGATGGACTGAGAGATGAACCGAGAGATGGACTGAGAGAGAACCAAGAAATGGACTGAGAGAGAACCGCGAGATGGACTGGGAGAGAGAACGAGAGATGGACTGAGAGAGAATTCCGGATGAGCTGGACCGAGAGAGAACCGCGAGATGGACTGAGAGAGAACCGCGGATGGACTGAGGAGAGGAAACCGAGAAGTGGACCAGAGAACCATGAGAGATGGACTCAGAGAGAACCGAGAAATGGACAGAGAGAGAACCTGAGATGGACTGAGAGAGAACCAAGAAATGGACCGAGAGAGAACTGAGAGATGGACTGAGAGAGAAACAAGAAATGGACTGAGAGAGAACCAAGAAGAATGGACTGAGAGAGAACCGAGAGATGGACTGAGAGAGAACCGAGAGATGGACTGAGAGAGAACTGAGAGATGGACCGAGAGGAATTCAGAGAGTGGACTGAGAGGAGTGTCCACGAGATGGACTGAGAGAGAACCGGCGAGATGGACTTAGAGAGAACTGCGAGATGGACTGAGAGAGAACCAAGGAGAGTGACTAGAGAGAGAACAAGAAATGGACTGGAGAGAGAACCGAGAGATGGACCGAGAAGAGAAATCCGAGAGATGGATCAGAGAGAGAACCAGAGAAATGGACTGAGAGAGAACTGAGAGATTGACTGAGAGAGAAACCAAGCGATGGACTGAGAGAAATCAGCGAGATGGACTGAGAGAGAACCGAGAGGATGGGATGGACTGAGAGAACCAAGAAATGGACTGAGAGAGAACCGAGAGATGGACCGAGAGAGAGAACTATGAGATGGGCTGAGAGGAACTGAGAGATGACTGAGGAGAACCGAGAGATAGACTGAGAGAGAACCGAGAGATGGACTGAGAGAGAACTAAGAGATGGACTGAGAGAGAACTGAGAGATGGGGCCGAGAGAGAACTGAGAGATGGACTGAGAGAGAACCAAGAGATGGGCTGAGAGAGGAAACTGAGAGATGGGCTGAGAGAGAACCAAGAGATTTCTGAATGAGAGAGAATCGAGAGATATGAACCGAGAGAGAACCGAGAGATGGACTGAGAGAGAGAACCAAGAAATGGACTGAGAAAGAACTGAGAGATGGACCGAGGAGAAGAACCGAGAGACCGACTGAGAGAGAAACCAAGAAATGATTGAGAGGCAGAGAACTGAGAGATGGACTGAGAGAACCGCGAGATGGACTGAGAGAGAACCGAGAGATGAACTGCGAGAGAACCAAGAAATGGACTGAGAGAGAGAACCGAGAAATGACAATGAGATGGAACCAAGAATGGACTGAGAGAGAACCGAGAGATGGACCGAGAGAGAACCAAGAAATGAGACTGAGGAGAGAACTGGAAGAAATGGACTGAGAGAGAAATCCTGAGAGATGGACTGAGAGAGAACCAGAGATGGACTGAGAGAGAACCAAGAAATGGATCAGAGAGAGAACCAAGAAATGGACTGAGAGAGAATCCGAGAGAGATGGACTGAGAGAATCGAGAAATGGACTCAGAGAGAACTGAGAGATGGACTGAGAGAGAACTGAGAAATGGACTGAGAGAGTGGGGAAATCAAGAAATGGTTTGAGAGAGAACCTGAGAAATGGACTGAGAGAGAACTGCGAGCTGGACTTGAGAGAGAACTGAGTGATGGACTGAGAGAGAAACCAACAAATGGACTGAGAGAGAAACTGAGAAATGGATCATGAGAGAGACCAAAAATGGATTTGAGAGAGAACCGCGAGATGGACTGAGAGAGAACCGAGAGATGTGACTGAGAGAGAACCCGAGAGATGGACCGAGAGAGAACTAAAAAATGGACTGAGAGAGAACCAAGAGATGGGACTGAGGGAGAGAAATCACAGGTGAGTGGACTGAGAGAGAATCAAGAAATGGACTAGAGAGAGATCCTAAGAAATGGACTGAGAGAGAACTGAGAGATGACCGAGAGAGCAGAACCTTCTAGATGGACTCAGAGAGAACCAAGAAATGGGACTGAGAGGAGAAAACTGAGAGGATGGACTGAGAGAGAACCGAGATGGACTGAGAGAGACAACTGAGAGATGGACTGAGAGAGAGAACTGAGAGATGGACTGAGAGAGAGAGAACTGAGAGCTGACTGAGAGGAGAACAAGGAATGGACTGAGAGAGAACCAAGAAATGGACTGAGAGAGAACTGAAAGATGGATCGAGAGAGAACCGAGAGATGGACTGAGAGAGAATGCGAGATGGACTGATAGGAGAACCAAGAAAGGGACTGAGAGAAGGTAATCGAGAGGATGGACTGAGAGAGAACCGAGAGGAGATAGATGGGATCGAGAGAGAACCAAGAAATGGACTGAGAGAGAGAAGCAAGAAATGGACTGAGAGAGAACAAGAGAAATGGTCTGAGAGAGAACAGTGAAATGGACTAGAGAAACTGTAAGAGATGGACTGAGAGGGAACCGAGAGAGAACCAGATGGACTGAGGAGAGAAACCGCGGGATGGACTGAGAGAGAACCAAGAAATGGACTGAGAGAGAACCAAGAGAGATAGACTGAGAGTAGGTGTCCGAGAGAAACCCGGGAGATGGACTTGAGAGAACTGAGATGGACTGAGAGAGAACTAAGAAATGGACTGAGAGAGGACCCTGAGATGGACTGAGAGAGAACTGCGAGATGGAAATGAGAGAGAACTGCTAGATGGACTGGAGAGAGAATCACGAGGATGGACTGAGAGAGAGAACTGAGAGATGGACTGAGAGAGAACCGAGAGAGATGGACCGAGAGAACTGAGAGATGACCGGAGAGAGAACCGCAGATGGACTGAGAGACCGCGAGAGGGACTCCGAGAGAGAACTGCGAGATGGACTGGAGATAGAAATCCGAGGAATGGAGTCAGAGAACTGAGAGATGGACTGAGAGAGAACTGAGAGATGGACTGAGAGAGAATCCCGAGAAATGGACTGAGAGGGAACTGCGAGATGGACTGAGAGAGAACTGTGAGATGGAATTGAGAGAGAACCGAGAAAATGGACTGAGGAGGAGGCACCATGAGAGAGGAAAATGAGAGGAACCGGGCGAGATGACTGAGAGAGAACTGGAAGAAATGGACGAGAGGTAGAGAAATCCCGAGATGGATCAGAGAGGAGAAACCGAGAGAAGGGACTGAGGAGGAACTGAGAGATGGACTGAGAGAGAACCGAGGATTGAGATCTAAGAGAGAACAAGGAAATGGACTGATTGAGAGAATCAAGAAATGGACTGAGAGAGAACCGTGAGATGGACTGAGACACCGAGATGGACTGAGAGAGGAACCTGATGGACTGAGAGAGAATCGAGATGGACTGAGAGAGAACCAAGAAATGGACTGAGAGAGAACCAAGAAATGGACTGAGAGAGGGAACAAGAAGTGGTCTGAGAGAATGAAGGAAATGACTAGTTGAGAGAAATCCGTGCGAAATGGACTGAGAGAGAAAGGCTGAGAGAGAACCGGCAGTGAGATGGACTGAGAGGAGAGAACCAAGTGAGCTGGACTGAGTAGAATGGAACCAAGAAAGCCTCTGGACTGAGAGAACCATGGAGAGATAGACTGAGAGAGAAAACTGAGAGAGATCCTGGAGATGGACTGAGAGAGAACTGAGAGATGGACTGAGAGAGACCTAACAAAATGATTCAGAGAGAACCGAGAGATGGACTGAGAGAGAACCGGCAGATGGACTGAGAGATGAAACTGAGATGGACTGGAGGAGAACCAAGAAATGGAACTGAGAGAGAACTGAGAGGATGGACTGAGAGAACAGAGAGGATGGATTGAGAGAGAACTGAGAGATGGATTGAGAGAATCCAAGAAGCCTGACTGTAAGAGAACCAAGAAATGGACTGAGAGAGAACTGAGAGATGGACTCAGAGAGAAGGGGAACTGAGATGGATCGAGAGAGAACCGAGAGATCGACTGAGAGAGAACCAAGAAATGACCGAGAGAGAAACTGAGATGGACTGAGAGAGAACTGAGATGGACTCGAGAGAAACCGAGAGATGGACTGAGAGAGAAATCCAAGAAATGGACTGAGAGAAACCTGAGAGGATGGACTGGAGAGAGAACTGAGAGAGATGGACTGGAGAGAACTGAAAATGGACTGGAGAAGAACCTACAGATGGACTGAGAGAGAACCAAGAGATGGACTCAGAGAGAGAAACCATGAGAAATGGACTGAGAGAGAACCAAGAAATGGACTGAGAGAGAACCGACAGATGGACTGAGAGAGAAACTGAGAGATGGACTGAGAGAAATCAGGAGAGATGGACTGAGAGAGAACCGACAGACGGACTGAGAGACAAAACTGCAGATGGACAGAGAGAGAACAGCGAGATAGACCGAAGGAGAGAGAACCAAGATGAGATAGGACTGAGAGAACTGAGAGATGGACTGGAGAGAGACAGTCCTAGGATGGACTGAGAGATAACCAAGAAATGGAGTGAGAGAGAACTGCGAGATGAATTTGGAGAGAGGCCTGCAAGATGGACTGAGAGAGAATCATGAGATGAGAGGACCGAGAGAGAACTCGCGAGATGGACTGAGAGAGAATCGGCTAGATGGACTGAGAGAGACCTGCGAGATGGACTGAGAGAGAACTGCGAGATAGACTGAGAAGAGGAACTGAGAGATGGACTGAGAGAGAACCGCGAGATGGACTGAGAGAGAACCGAGAAATGGGTAGAAAGAGAACGGAGGATGGACTGAGAGAGAACCAAGAAATGGACCGAGAGAGAACTGAGAGATTGACTGAGAGAAAACCGAGAGAAATGGACTGAGAGAGAACTGAGAGATGGACTTGAGAGAACTATAAGATGGACCGAGAGAGAACCGCGAGATGGACTGAGAGAAAGGGGACTTGAGATTGATGGACTGAGAGAGAACCCATGAGATGGACTGAGAGAGAACCAGCGAGATGGACTGAGAGAGAACCAAGAAATGGACTGAGAGAGAAAACTGAGAGAAATGGACCGAGAGAGAAACGAGAGATGGACGGAGAGAGAACCAAGAAATGGACTGAGGAGGAAACTGAGGTAGATTGACTGAGAGAGAAACCATGAGATGGACTGAGGAGAGAACCAGTGAGAAACTGGGAGATGGACTGAGAGAGAACTTCTGCAGAGATGCACTGAGAGAGGATCCGAGGATGGACTGAGAGAGAAACCAAGAAATGGACTGGAGAGAAACTGAGAGAGGGACTGAGAGAGGAACTGCGTGAGATGGGCTGAGAGAAAGAACTGAGAGCATTTAATTTGTGAGAGAGAATCAGGAGAGATAGACTTATATATAAAACCTATAGATGAATTTATATATAACCTATATATAAACCTATATATTTATATATAAAACTCTATACATTTTAATTTAATAAGAGAACCAAGAGATGGCTGAGAGAGAACTGGAGAGATGGACTGAGAGAGAACCAAGAGATGGGCTGAGAGAGAACCGAGAGATGGACTGAGAGAGAACTGTGCGAGAGATGGACTGAGAGAGAACTGAGAGAGAACTGTGAGATGGACTGAGAGAGAACTGAGAAATGGACTGAGAGCAGTATCCAAGAAATGGACTGAGAGAGAACCAAGAAATGGACTGAGAGAGAACCAAGAAATGGATTGAGAGAGAACAGAGAGATGGACTGAGAGAGAACTGAGAGATGGACTGAGGGAGAGAACCACAGAAATGGACTGAGGAGGAGGATCAAGAAATGGACTGAGAGAGAACCGAGAGATGGACTGAGAGAGAACCAAGAAATGACCGAGAGAACCAAGAAATGGACTGAGAGAGAAACTGAGAGATGGACTGAGAGAGAATCGAGAAATGGACTGAGAGAGAAATCCAAGGAAATGGACTGAGAGAGAACTGAGAAATGGATCATAGAGAGAACCAAGAAATGGACTGAGAGAGAACTGAGAAATGGACTGAGAGAGAAATCATGAGCTGGACTGAGAAAGAACTGAGTGATGGACTGATAGAGAACCAACAAATGGACTGAGAATTGAGAAATAGACTGAGAGAGAACCAAAATGGACTGGAGAGAGAACTGCGAGATGGATTGAGAGAGGGAGTCTGAGAGATGGACTGGAGAGAGAACTGCGAGATGGACTTAGAGAGAGAACAAGAAATGACTTTAGAGAGAACCAAGGAGATGGACTGAGAGAAACTGAGAAAGACTGAGAGAGAACCAAGAAATGGACTGAGAGAGAGAACCGCGAGATGGACTGAGAGAGAACCGCGAGATGCACCAGAGAGAACCAAGAGATGGACTGAGAGAGAACCGCGAGATGGACTGGAGAGAGAACCGAGAAATGGACTGAGAAAGAATCGCAGGATGGACTGAGAGAGAACTGAAATGGACTGAGAGAGGTCCGAGAAATGGACTGAGATTGAACTGAGAGAGAACCAAGAAATGGACTGAGAGAG
This sequence comes from Elysia crispata, assembly GCA_033675545.1. Classification (NCBI taxonomy): domain Eukaryota; kingdom Metazoa; phylum Mollusca; class Gastropoda; family Plakobranchidae; genus Elysia; species Elysia crispata. The sequence continues at coordinate 6,665 of JAWDGP010007648.1, forward strand.
AACCTGAGAAATGGACTGAGAGAGAATCGAGAAATGGACTAAGAGAGAACTAAGAAATGGACTGAGAGAGAACCGAGAGATGGACTGAGAGAGAACCACGAGATGGACCGAGAGAGAACCGAGAGATGGACTGGAGAAAGAACTGAGATGGACCGAGAGAGAACCAGAGATGGACTGAGAGGAGGAAGAGAGAGTGGGACTGAGAGAGAACGAACAAATGGACTGAGAGAGAACCATGAGATGGACTGAGAGAGAAAGGACCAAGAGAGAACCGAGAGATGGACTGAGAGAGAACCGCAACATGGACCGAGAGAGAACCAAGAGATGGACTGAGAGAGAGAACTGAGAAAAAGATGGTTCTGAGAGAGAACCGAGAGATGGACTGAGAGGAGGAACCAAGAGAGATGGAATGAGAGAGAACCGCGAGATGGACTGAGAGAGAACCGCGAGATGCGACCGAGAGGAGAACTGCAGAGATGGACTGAGGAGAGAAACCGAGAGATGGACGGAGAGAGAACCAAGGCGAGATGGACTGAGAGAGAAACAAGGAGAGATGGACGAGAGAGATCGAGAAATGGACTCTGAGAGAACCGAGAGATGGACTGAGAGAGAACCAAGAAATGGACTGAGAGAGAACTGATAGATGGACTGAGAGAGAACCAAGAAAACAGACTGAGAGAGAACCGAGAGATGGACTCAGAGAGAATCGAGAGATGCACTGAGAGAGAAATCATGAAATGGACTGAGAGAGAACTGCGAGATGGACCTGAGAGAGAACTGCGAGATGGACTGAGAGAGAACCGCGAGATGGACTCAGAGAGAACCAAGAAATGGACTGAGAGAGAACCGAGAGATGGACCGAGGGAGAACCGAGAGATGGACTGAGAGAGAACCGAGAGATGGACTGAGAGAGAGATGGGGAAGAGAGATGGACTGAGAGAGAACCCAGAAATGGATCGAGAGAGAACCGAGTGATGGGATCGAGAGAGAACTGCATGGACTGAGAGAGAACCTCGCAGATGGACTGAGAGAGAACCGAGAGATGGACTGAGAGAGAACCGAGAGATGGACTGAGAGAGGGAACCGAGAGATGGACTGAGAGAGAACCAAGCGAGATGGACTGAGAGAGACCTGCTGTGAGATGGACTGAGAGAGAACCGAGAGATGGACTGAGGGAGAACCGAGAGATGGACTGAGAGAGAACCGAGAGATGGACTGAGAGAGAACTGAGAAATGGACTAAGAGAGAACTAAGAAATGGACTGAGAGAGAACCGCGAGATGGACTGAGAGAGAAATCATGAGATGGACTTGAGAGAGAACTGAGGAATGGGTTGAGAGAGAACCAAGAGATGGACTAGAGAGGAGAACTGGAGAGATGGACTGAGAGAGAACTGCAGAGATGCACTGAGAGAGAACCGCGAGATGGACTGAGAGAGAACTGCGAGAGAGATGGACGAGAGGAGAAAACTGAGAGAATGACTGATCAGAGAAAAAAGAGATGGACTGAGAGAGAACGAAGATGGACTGAGAGAGAAACTGAGAAATGGATCGAGAGAGAACTGAGAAATGGACTGAGATTGAACTGCGAGATGCTGACTGGAGAGAGAACTGAGAAGTTCTGACTTGAGAGAGAACTGAGAGATGGACTGAGAGAGACTCCAAGAAATGGACCGAGAGAACCGAGAGATGGACTGAGAGAGAACCGCGAGATGGACCGAGAGAGAACTGAGAGATGGACGGAGAGAGAACCGAGAGATGGGCCGAGAGAGAACCAGACAAATGGACTGAGAGAGGAACCTCATGAGATGGACTGAGAGAGAACCATGGAGATGGACTGAGAGAACTGCAAAGATGGACTGAGGGAGAGAACCGCGAGATGGATCGAGAGAGAACCGAGAGATGGACTCGGAGGAGGAGAACCAGGAGAGACGGGACTGAGAGAGAACTGCGAGACATGGACCAGGAGGAGAGAACCGCGAGATGGATCGAGAGAGAACCGCGAGATGGAGACCGAGAGAGAACCGCGAGATGGACTGAGAGAGAACCGAGAGATGGACTGAGAGAGAACCTTGAGATGGACTGAGAGAGAACCTAGAAATGGACTGAGAGGAGAACCGCGAGATGGACTGAGAGAGAACCGCGAGATAATCGGAGAGAGAACCGCAGATGGACTGAGAGAGAACCGCGAGATGGACCAAGAGAGAGGCAGAACCTGCAGAGATGGACGGAGAGGAGAACCGAGAGATGGACTGAGAGAGAGAGAACCAAGAGAGATGGATCCCTGAGAGAGAACAGAGAAATGGACTTGAGAGAACTGAGATAAGGACTGAGAGAGAAATCAAGAAATGGACTGAGAGAGGTCTCATAGATGGACTGAGAGGAAAACCAAGAAATGGACTACTGAGAGAGAAACCGAGAGATGGACTGAGAGAGAATCTGAGAGATGGACTGAGAGAGGAACCATGAAATGGACTGAGAGAGAGAATCATGAGATGGACTGAGAGAGAACTGCGAGATGGGGCTAGAGAGAGAACCTGGCAGAGATGGACTGAGAGAGAACCAAGAAATGTGACCACTGAGAGAGAACCAAGGAGAGATGGATTCCAGAGTAGAGAACTGAGAGATGGACTGAGAGAGAACCCAAACGGACTGAGAGAAATCAGAGAGATGGACTGAGAGAGAGAACTGCGAGATGGACTGAGAGAGAAACTTGCTTAGATGGACTCAGGCAGAGAACCGCAGATGGACTCGGAGAGAGAACTGCGAGATGGACTGAGAGAGAACCAAGGAAGACCTAGAGATAGAAACTGAGAGATGGACTGAGGCAGAGAGGAAACTCGTTGAGAGCGGACTGAGAGAGAACTTCAAGGAGATGGGATCAGAGAGAGGAAACTGTGAGATGGATCAGAGAGAGAACCAAGTGAGGATGGACTGAGAGAGGAACTAAGAGAGATGGACTGAGAGAGAACCGAGAGATCACTAGAGGAGGGAACTGCGAGATGGACTGAGAGAGAACCGAGAGATGGGACTGGAGTAGAGAGAACTAATAGGTATCGGACGGAGAGAGAACCGAGAGATGGACTGAGAGAGAACCGCGAGACAGACTGAGAGAGAACTGCGAGATGGACTGAGAGAGAAACTGAGAGAGGGACTCGAGAGAACGGCGAGATGGACTGAGAGAGAACCAAGAAATGGACCAGAGAGAACCTAGAGATGGACTGAGAGAGAACCAAGAAATGGACCGAGAGAGAACCGAGAGATGGACCGAGAGAGAACCGAGGCAGATACCCAGAGGAGAGAACCGAGGTGGACTGAGAGAGAAACCGTGAGATGGA